>WHUY01000093.1:0-150268 GCA_015179035.1 Tirmania nivea
TATCCTATTCATTACTAAGATCTTGACATCTCCTTTATTATTCTTCTTATCTATTTTCCTTCCCTTAGTCTGGGGTTTCTTACTTATATTAGTAACTTTAGAAATGACTGAATCTTTTATTCAGTACTCAAACTACTTGTAGTTTCCTTTACTACATTTTAGACAAGAGTTAGACTTTTTCTGCTCTTCAATAACATTATTAGAGATACCTACTAATTCTGATTCTCAGTCCTTAAAATCTTCTCCTTGATTCCTCTTTCTCTTTTTCTCATTTTCTTTAGTTTTTTAACTATCCTTTCAATTTTTTGCTTTTTTTTTCTTTGTACTTGTTCCTTTCTTATGAGATTTGCCTTAGAGATAGTAGAAATTCTCAAAATTATAGCTTACATTCCATATCATTGCCATTTATTTATTAAGGAGTTAGAGTTTATTTGGTGTTTGAGCTCATGCCAATCCAACTTCCTTATTTAGTTCTCGTACCAGCTTGTCTTTAGCTACTGCTATTGGATACTTAGTTCTCCATATAAGATTCATGAGGGTATTTAAGTATTCATTGATGGAGCTACTATATTAGAGGTTTAGCCAGTTAGTTATTATTTGTTCTTTTCTCACTTATATTTTAAAAGAACTTTGGAAAGCCTCTATAATAAGGCAAGTGAGGATAAGGTAACTAAAAGGTATGCTGATTAGGGTAGGATCAGGGGTAAGAGTAAGAAAGAGTTACTAGCAAGGTCAATACTCATGTAGGGAGACTATATAAGTATAAGAATAATCGAAAGGAGGGCAGTAGAGGGTTCTAGGTAAAGGGTAAGGTGAGGGGGTATACCTAGACATAAGAGAACTAGAACTATATAAGTATATATAAGACATTAGATAGGGAGTAAAAAGAAGAGCATAGCTAAAGGAGATATATATATATAAAAGGCTACTAGTAGCTAAGGTCAACTGCTAAGGGTATACTTCCTAAAGATAATAGAAGTCTAAAGCAATATAGGTATGATACTATTCCCCCTTTATATTAGAGCTCCAGTAATAAAAGTAGAAGATAGGAGACACTAATAGTAAAATAATAAGATAATAGTAATTAGGCAACAACAACAATAATAATAACAATAACAATAATAATAATAATAGGATAGGGCAAGCTTCTTAATAGATATATCAACAAAGATATTGAAAAATATATTGACAATACTCTCTTTAACACTATCTTCAGCAACTCTCTCCTCTTCTCTTTATAAAATATTATACCTTTACTAGGCTAGGTTTTTAGAGGTAGTATTAATAGAATAGGATGACTAATTCTTGTGCATTTTCTAAATCTCCTGCAGACTACTATGTAGCCTTTTTATTACCCATGTATCATACCTTGTACTATATACATTTATAATACCTCCTTGAATCCAATATCTCCTCCACCTCCCACTCTTCTTTCCTATTAATTACTACTAGAGGTAGTAGAGGGTACTTTTATCTAGATAATAAGTCATCAGCAGTAGACTCGATCTCTGATATATGAACTACTAAGTGATTCTCGATATTTTTAGAGAACTTCAATTAATAGATATAAGTTCTCATACTAGTTAATACTTTATAAAGACCTAAGAACTTATAGTTTAGTTTATAGGAGAGTCACTCTATCTAGAAATGCCGACTAGATAACTATACCTTATCTCTAAGTTGGTATCTTGAAGCTAGTAGCCTTGACTCCTTTGCATACTCTATCTGCTTGGTTTAGGTATATTTTAGCTTAGCTTTAAATATGGAGTAGAGCTCAGTAATCTTAGTTGTGAACTCCTTAGTAGAGGCAATCTCCTTTGCTTTTTGTAAGAGTATCAGGGAGCTGATAAATCGAGGGTGCTAGCTGTAGTTTGCTAGAAATGTGGATATCTTTAGTCACTTAGAAGAGTGGTTATTTGCTATAAATTTACAGATAACTAATAGGGATACTCAGTTGTTCTACTAGTAGTTAGTATATACCCTTAAATACTATTCCATAATTGTATTTATTCTTTCAGATTGGTTATCGGTCTGTAGGTAATAAGCTATTGATAGGTATACTTCAATTCCCAACAATTCACAGAATATCTTCTAAAAGTCTAAGATAAACTAGAGGCTATAGTTAGAGACAATTAATATGGGGAGGCTATAATAACGAAAGATATTATTCAGGTAAAGAACAGCTAATGCCTATGCAGAACAAGTATCATGGCAGGGTATGATATGCTTTATTTTCATCAACTAGTTAACTACTATTAAGATTATATTAAAGCCTAAATCTTCTAGCAGCTCAGTGATAAAGTCCATTATCAGATATTACTAGGGTTGGTTTGGGATCTCTAGTAGCTTTAGGGTTCTATAAGGTGCATAGCAGATGGGTTTTGCTCTTTTACAAGTATGGTAATTTTATATATACCTTTCTATATCCTTCTACTAGTTGATCTAGGTATACTACCTATTTAACAGCTCTAATATCTTAGCTACTCTAGGGTGGCCTATAGCCAAGGTATTATAGTACTTTTTAATCAACCTTAGGTATAGTTTATTATCTATAGATATATAGAGGCAGTCTAGGTAGTATAAGAAGCTATCCTGAGTAGTATATTTAGCTAGAGAGATCTTAGTATAGCAGTGCTAGTTGGTTTCTATAGCAGTAATAATGTCTACAACCAAAGTATTCTATATAGATGCTAGCTCTACTTGCTATCATAGGTTGACCTTCAGGTCAGTATTAACAAGGGTATTAGCTGCCAAGTTAATGTACTCTAGCTTTAGTACTACTTGATTCTGATACTTTAGGTATTCATCTACTTCTTTTGGAAAATCTCCTAATCTCTTAGTCAATATATTTGGCTTGCCACCAGCCTTTCTAGGATGGTATTTAATCTTAAAGTTAAACTATAAAAGGAACTCTGACTACCTAGCTTGTTGACAGATCAGTAGCTTAGTAGTTGTGAAGTATTCTAGGTTCTTGTAGTTTAAAAGGACCTGAGTAACTCCTTTTACTGATTCCAGGTATAGCTTCTATTCTTTAAATATATAGATAATAGCTATCAACTCTTTATTATAGATCTTATAGTTACACTCTACAGAAGAGTACTTCTTAGAAAAATATACTACTGGGTAAAGAATGCTATTATTATACTAGGAGAGGATACCTACAGAAATATAATTAGAAGTATCTATCTCTACAACATATTTGTAATCAGAATCAAAGTAAGCTAGGATCAAGGCAGAGTAGAAGGTTTCTTTAAGAGTCTTAAAGGCTGATTAGGCTACTAGGTTCCACTGAAAATACTAGTTTTTCTTTGTCAGTACTATAAGAGGGGCTACTATCTTGGAATATCTTAATATAAAATATCGATAGAAGTTTGCAAACCCTAGAAATACTTATATATCTTTAAGATTAGCTAGGGCTTTGCACTCCTATATTATAGTAATTTTTATAGAGTCTATCCTAATAACTTCCATAGTAATAATCAAGGCTAAGTACTTTACTTCCTATATATAAAATTCGTATTTCTTTGGTTTAAGATATAGCTTAGCCTATACAAGCTTTTTTAAGACTTGTTAGATATATATTTTGTATTTTGCTAAGGAGTCCAAGTAAATTAAGATATCATTTAGATAGGCTGTATAGAAAACATTAAGAAAATCTTATAAAGTATCATTGATAAAATGCTAAAAGAAGGCTGAAGTATTGGTTAGGCCAAAAGATATGATATTATATTCAAAGTGTCTATACTAGGTATAGAAGATTGTTTTCTATTTCTCATCCTTAGCTATTCATACCAAGTTATAAACTCTTTTTAAATCTAGTTTTATGAACTACTTTACCTTTGATAGCCTACTCAAAGTCTTCTAGATTAGTAGTAAAGGATATCAGTTTTTTATAGTTATCTTGTTTAGCTCACAATACTCTATATATAGGTAGAAGAAGTTATTTACCTTCTTCATAAAGAGGACAGAAGTACTTGCTAGAGATAAGCTATATTTGATAAAGCTTTTATTAAGGTTATCCTCCAAGTACTTCTTTAAGGTTTCTAGTTCAGTTCGAGACATCCTATAAAGGGGACTATAGAGAGGGGTTTTATCTTCTGCCAATGGAATGGTATAGTTATATAGTCTATGTGGGGAGAGTTTCTCTATAGCTTTCTCTGAGAATAGATCAATAAATACATAGTATTCCTCTTGAATTAGAGTCTTCTATTCTATATTGGACTATAGCTTATTAATAGCTAGATTAATCTCACAGATAGAGAGGATATAAGCTTTCAACTTATGCCATTTAGTGAGGTAAGTGAATGCTCCTACTCTAATAAAGCTAATATTTAAAGGTTTTGAAGAAGTTACAGTATCGATATCGGTTTAGATAGCTAGGTATACTACTTAAGCTAGGTTTTTAATTAGAAGTAGTAGTGCGTATAGCTTAATAATGATAGTTTTCAGATATCCATAGTACTTTTGGCAGTAGTTGCTATTAAACTGTAAGGTATATAAGTCAAAGTTGACTGATATATTATATATTCTAAGCCAAAGAATACTTAGAAAGATAGAATATTTAAGTTTTGTAATAAAAAGTAACAGAGTTTCTTTATAGTCCTCAAGAGAGGCTAGGAGGTATACAATGTCAATGATAGCTCTAGAGGAAATAAGCTGTCTATCTATAATATCTAAAATATGGGAGTATTTAAGCTTTAAGGTCAGTATACTAAATTTGCTAACAAAGCTTTAGTTAATAAAAATGATTCTAGATATTCTACAATCTATGAGTACTGATATAGCAATTGTTTTCCCATTATAAGATATAGAAATAGGTGCAATAAAGTATTCACCAAAGAGGTAGAATTCATCAATAGAAGTGGTAATAACTAAAAAGGATAATAGAACTAAATGATTTGGGGCTAGTCTCTTACTAATATTAGCAACTAGGTAAAGGATATCTCTTTGTTCGACTCCTCATCAACTACTGGGAGGGTAATCTCGGATACAGCATAGACAGCTAATAGGCGGTTCTTCTATAATGGGCAAGCAGTTATAAAATGATCCCCTTTTCTATATACAATATATAAGCTATTATTATAGCAGCAATCTCTTTTTACTTAGGTAAGGTAGGGTCTACCAGAGGATAGGTCTATAAGAGTAGACCTTCCAGCAATAAATAATAGGTATGCTAGTTTGTTAGTAAGGGTAAGTATCTGTTGGATGGCCTTATTAGTAAGAGTCTGATAGAGTATACAAATACTTAGTGGCAGAAAGGCCTTTAATCTTATATACAACCTGGCTAGTTTTTGCTCTACTCAGCTAGCTTAGTCGATGAGCTCGTTGAGAGTTTTAGTATCTAAAAAGCTAATCAGAGCCTACTGAATCTTATAGCTAAGCTTTTCTTAGAACTGGTCTAGTTTTACCTAATTATTCTATTAGACTTCTACAGCCAGCCTTGAGAATTCTGCTATGTATATGGACAGGTCAGTATTTCATTGTTTTAAAGTTCAAAAAGCCCGAATAGTGGTACTTACTATATCCGGGTCTTTAAAAGCTTGGTATAAGATAGTAAAGAGACTCTAAATATTGTTGAGTTTTATTCCTGTATCTAGAATATATGACTAGATCTAGTAAGCAGCCTTCCCTTCCAATAAAGCAAAGATATATAATAGATAGTATTAGTCGGAGGGTAATTTAGCTACATCTCTATTAAACTTAAGGTTGATTAAGTTTTTCTAGGACTTAATATAGGTCCTATTACTATTAAACTTTAGGGGGGTAGGAAGGCTTTGGGTCTTAGGTATTGAGGTAGTCACTATAGTAAAAGCTGGTGTTAGGGCTGTTGTTGGGGTGAGAGCTACTAGAGTATAGTTAAGGCTCTATATAGTCATTTGCTTATAAGTAAGCATAGTGATTATTACTTTGAAGTCTTCATAAAGAGTAGTAATTTTATCATCAGTAGACTCTAGTCAGCACTATGCACTTTAGATATCTTGATACAAAGCAGTAATCTCGTTGTTAGCAGACCTTAGTTGGAGTTATGTGTTTTAGAAATTTGCATCTAATTGTACTCCTATGACATGAGTAGCTATAAAGATATCAATAATTTTTCAATGGTAAACTATAAGTACTGTCGAGTCAGTGGAGATTAACATAGCTCACTAGATCTTAAATCTGGCACCTAGTAAGGGAGTTTCTTATTGAGTGATAGTAATTTCAGATATAGAAGTATATCGATTAGTTAGAATAATCCAATGTAATATAATGAAGTGAATAGGAACAAGGTGACTAAAGGGTATGCTAGACAGGGCAGGGTTAGGGACAAGAGTAAGAAGGAGTTGCTGGTAAGATCAACACTTATATAGGGAGGCTATACAAGTATAGAAATAGTCGAGAGGAGGGTAGTAGAGGGTTTTGTGTGAAGGATAAGGCAAAGGGATATATCTGAATATAAGAGAACTAGAACTATATAAGTATATGCAAGATATTAGATAGGGAGCAAAGGGAAGAATATAGCTAAAGAAGATATATATATACAAAAGATCACTAGTAGCTAAGGCTGATCACTAAGGGTATACCTTCTGAAGATAATAGAAACCTAAAGTAATGCAGGTATGATAGCTTCCATAAATATTTTCTACTTCACTTAACTAGGAACCAGTACTGTTCAAAGACTACCTAATAGTTTTTGTCTTACTATGAAATCAACTTTAGAGTAGTAGACTTCATACTACTATACTGAATCTTGATACTTAATCCTAGTTAGTAATTCTAGAAAATTAGTAATATATTAGATCTTAACTAAGTCATCCTGATATTTTTTCTTCTTAATTGTCTATATATTCTTAAGTCTCCAAATAAATCTCTTAAGATCCTCTAGATCTTCTTTGAATACTTTGGGTTTAGGAACTTTAGGCTTTAATTCTTTGGATTTAGATACAACTTTGATAAGCATTTCTAGAAGTTCTTATATCATTTGTACTATAGTAGTTTTTTTCTTCTTCTTTAGGATTGGTATAGGTTTATCTTCTTCACCAGAGAGGTTACTGTCTCTACCTCCTGCAGTTGCCTTACCTTTTCTTTTTAGTAGTAGTAATAGTAGTATTCTACCAAAGCTAGTTCTTCTAAGCCTACTAGAGCCTAGAATGAATCCTGCTTGACTTTCAGATAGAGGGAAGAGTAGAGTACCCCCTCTATATCTCTATTGTTGTCAATCAAATATATTGTCTGAGTTATCATACTTTTCTATTCTTTCCCTATCTTTGACTTTTTGTTTTAGTACTTTGTTTAGGTATAAGAGTTCTTTTATAAGCAAGTCCTATTACTAGTCTATATTATCAGATTCTATTAGTGTTATGTAAGTCTTCAGAGCTTGTTCTAAGGAATACTTTATCTCAAATGTAGTTTATACTATATATAGAGTTGCTATCTGAAAATAGTAAAACTGAACCTTATTTTCCTCTTTTAGCTAATATGCTTAAGCTTAAACTATTTCCAACTACTCATTTAAAAATACCATTATACCAGTTTGGAACTATATCTAGAATTTATCTATCTTCATAGGTTTTTCTTCTAGTATATCGATATTATTGCCTAAGATCTTTTCAATAAACTTATAAGGTTACTAGATAATAAATGCTTTGGTGTTGTCTTAGATGGTAATGGGTTTTTTCTTCTATTTAATTTGAAGAGAGGCAGATATTCTAAATAAAAATATCAAGTAGTAGTAGTACTTAATATTATAATATAATAAGAGTATTTAGTTATAGCTATAGATTAAAGTAATAAGATATTATTTATAAGTATGAAATAATATTAAGTGATTGCTTCCTACTATTTAATATGATATCTATAAAGATAGAATTTTATTTCCAGCAGGTATGGTTAAATATTCACTTCAAAATACTAGAGCCTCCTCTGGAAGACTTTCTATAAGTATGAGTACTAAGTCGATTCCCTCAATTATCAACCAACTAACTGTATTATAGTTAGTTACCTTTATTTACCTTGACTATTCACAATCTAGCTATTTTATCTTATATTCAATAGTACATATAGCCTTTTGATTTGAAAAAGTTCTTTATTATCTCTGGTATATTATTTAGTCTTTAGATAATATTATCATATTACGTATTATTAGATAACTCGGATGATACTTCCCTCTTTAGTATAGTATACTATCGGTATTTGGAGAGCTACCCTACTAGCCTATAGTTTTTTATTCTAAAGGGTATTCTAAATATATATCAATACCTATGACAAATAGTTATATACTAATATCTTATAAGTTTAACAATAGTTAAATATTACTATTTATTTATATTATAAAGATAGTATTTTATATAAGTATTTTAATTATTCTATATATACTTTAATAATATTAAATATTATATATTAAGAATTATTATAGTTTATTATTTTTTTTTATTTATTTATTTAATAATTTCTCCTTCTTCTACTTCTATACTAATATTATCTTTTTATACTTCTTTGAACTCTTTTTATACTTTATCTACTATATTACTATCTTCAAATAGTCTTAACTACTATTTTTCCTAAAATATACTTAATTATTTACTAATTCGTATACTAAGATCAACTTACTTAAATCTATATTCTTTTTCTATTAAAAAAGTTCTATATATCTATTTTAGTTGCCATCTAATTGAAGTATCTGCTATTATAGAAATATAAATACTATAGTTAGTAAAGAAGAAATTACTTTTAGAACTTTCTTCTTTACTCTATTTATAATTAGTTATTTATAAAAGTATATATTTAGTTCTATTATATTTATTATAGATATATCAATAGTAATTTTTTATTAATTGACCTAAAGGAAAAATAAATGACTATTATTGAAATATATATTTTTATCTATTATTATTAATTATAAATTCTAATATACTAGCTTAATATTATATTTATGATAAATTTTTTAATACTATAAATATTTTATATTATTTATAATTTCTATAAAATACTTTTATAGAACAAAATTCTAAACAACTATAAAAACTATACAAATATTTTTATAGTAAACTATAACTTCATTATCTTTCAAAACTTTTATTATATTTTTAATCTAGTTAAATTAAAGGTTACTAAGTTAACCTGGACTTCAATCTTATAAACAAATTTTATCTAAATTATCAAGCTAAAATATTAAATGAAATTAATATAAATTAAACATATTAATAGTCTAGAATACTTACTCAAACAAATTTCATAAGTGTAGTACTATAAACTAATATTCCACTTGCCTATTTCAGTAAACTTTCACCATTACCATAATTTTTAATAACAACGCCTACAAGATTATTACTATTAGCATCTCTAATAATAACACTTTCTATAGCCACAATATTAAGTTAAAAATTTACAACATTGAGATATATAATAAGAAATCTAAAGTTGTTAATAATAGTATTATAATTAAAAAAGAAATTTCTTACCTTGTATATCACTGGTCAGCAAGTTTATATATCTTTAAATACTCTTTCTATTCCTCCAAAATTTCTAGACTTTCAGCAACCCAATACTTTATCAATAAATATATTTCATTTAGTTTCCATAAATAAATGACTTAAATAGAAGATCCTAAATTAAAAAGTCCTGTATAATATAAAAGATTTCAATAAAACAATCTTTATTTCTATTGAAGTTGTAAAAGCAATTTAAAAAAAGATTGTATTAAAATATCTTTAATAACTAATCCTTCTCAAATAACTAATTCTCTAAAAAATCCATATTTCACAACATTAGCTTTTAAAAATCTCCCAATTGCCTTTCTCAGAAATGCATCAGCATCTTCAAAGGTAGAAAATAGATCATGTCGAGTCCGCGTCTGATCATGTTGACTCTGACCAGGTTTTGCTGTAGTCGATGCGACAGAAGAAAGTTCAATCTATGTCCACTTAGTATTTCATTTCAATCCACAAAAGCAAGCAGATAATTAACTTACCTGTTTCTCAACATCACGCTTAAAATATACGAGAAACGCAGGAACTTCAGTAATCGACATAATGGCTATGTAGATAGTACGGCAGATATCTATGAAGCGTCGCTTCGCAGTAAGATTCGCTTCGCAGTAAGATTCGCTTCGCAGTAGGATTCGTTTCGCAGTAGGATTCGCTTCGCACGCAGTAGGATTCGCTTCGCACGCAGTAGGATTCGCTTCGCACGCAGTAGGATTAGCTTCGGACGCAGTAGGATTCGCTTCGGACGCAGGAGGATTCGCTTCGGACGCAGGAGGATTCGCTTCGGACGCAGGAGGATTCGCTTCACAGTGCAATAGAGGAATCTATGACAAACATAAACAGGCGTCTTTCGAGCCAACTCAGAAAGACCCAGTCCAGAGGTATAGCAAGTAGATACTAGACAGGCAGTGGCACTCACAGCAGAGCGTGATGTAGTGCTTTGAAAGTCGCGTCGGAGGTTGCACGTAGAGAAGCGTAAGAGGAAGGCCAACCTGACCGCAATAACAAGCTGACCGCAATGCCAAGCTGACCGCAATGCCAAGCTGACCGCAATGCCAAGCTGACCGCAATGCCAAGCTGACCGCAATGCCAACCTGACTGCAATGCCAAGCTGACCGCAATGACAGCGCAAGCAAGAGAATTTTACCTACAACAAGCTGACCGGCCGAAGGCCGCCCCTGCACTTGTAGCCAATAAAATTTTGCGCTGTAGTTCCAAAATCGCCAAAGGCCGTCCGTAATAGCAAGTTTTCCGGTTAAAGGCGTTCCGGTTTAGCAAGGTTTGACTGTAGCTTAGCCAAGCGGGGTAAGAGGCTACGTATTTGTGTCATCCTGCAGTCGCGGAAGAACGTAACTCGGAGCGGTTAAACGAATTTCCAATTCGAATGCACTCAACGCTACAAATCCCAGCTCATGGGGGGGCATCGCTAGCGTGACAGGGGTCTGGTAGGGGTGTTGCATATCCCTGTCGGTGTGCAACCGATCATAACCGGGAGAACGAAGTTGAGGGTAACCGGCACCGTGGGGAAAAGCTTAACTTTTTCGTCCTCTGTAAGTCGGACTCTAGTCCCGTTGTTACTGCTTGAAATAGGAGTTTCACGGCTTAAAGATGAGCTTGGAATAGGTGGCAATTGAGCGTGTTCAACTTCGGCAGGTAACACGCACTCTGCATTGTAAGGAGTGTTTCGGTCTTGAGAAGCCATATGTAAAGCGATAAGCTGTTTGGATAGCTATGCGTTGAGTGAGAGGCAATGCAAGAGGGGTAGATATTTGGTAGTCTGGCTAGATATTTGGTATAATTATACCTCAATGTGCGGCTAATTTTATTTACTAACAAGTCGTTGCCATAGTAATATCGGAAGTTGTCGGGTTGCTATGGCAACTTAACAAGAAAGTTAACAAGAAACTAAGTTGCGAAATCCTTCTAAAGATTTGAATACCCCTACTGAAAGCGTCATTGATCACCCCTAGTTTGACTTCGAAGTCTCACTCCAGTGGTGCATGCCGAGCCTTGGCATACGGTCTGTTCTGTAAATCTCATCCTCGATGCTCTGCTACTTTTTTTTCGCTACACTAGGTTCTATGACTACATACTTGGTAGGAATTTTATGGATTGCTTTTGTTTTTACTTATTTTTTTCTCCACCCCAGTGTTGAGGGAACAAGGTTCCACTAAGTGTAACGCTAGGGCTGATGAGTCATGTGTGATTTCGTATGAGTGCGTTCGGAGGAGAGGAATACATCTTGCTCACACTGTCATCGTGACCTCTACACCTCTACTCACCGTGACTTCTTCCACACTGCTCACACTGCTACTATTCCTCATACTGCTCCTTCTCTTCCGCATACTGCTCCATACTCTCACGTTCTATACCTAGGTTCTTCTATAAACAGTTCAGAGTAAGATGGACAACACAGCAGGTCCAAGTACAGAGTCATCTGCCCCCGCACTCCGTCGAAGCGCCCGAAATTTTCGGAACGAGGAGCCCCCGCCGTCGACTCAGAGAGCCACGGTACCGACAGTTTCCCAGCCTCCAGGTTCTACCCGTGTAGCCCCCGAACCTGGTCCTGGCCGCCCTGCTCGAACTAGGGGTTCTCGAGGCAGAAGGAGGGCCCGCTCAACACGAGGAAGCACTCACAGTACCCGCCAAGGCGGTGATGGTCAAACTCTGGACTCCGGAAGTGGTACGATACACCACGTTTCAAGTATCCTGTGGGCACGCAAGAGGCTTGCTCAGTGCAAACCAGCGATCCTGTTGGGCCTCGAGGAGTTGGAAAACATTCCTCTCCATGTATCTAGAGCCCTTCGGGAATTTCACCCAACAACGACTATGAGTAGAACCTTGATTCCTGCACACCTCAAGGTTTGTTGATTGTGACTGTTGTCCCCAGAATAGCCAAGGGGATAATAAGCTTGATCGACATAATCATTGGCTGATCATTTTGCCAGGGTGTGATTCACGAACCGTTTGGGAATATTCCGTTCCCAGATATGGTTTTTGAACCTGCAACTATCGCGTTGACTGCAGAACAGACGGAACCTGTGGAGAGGTTGTCAACCCAGCTTCGCCAGGTCCATCGAGGTGCAACCCGGGCATTTCTGAATAATGAGGATGAAGCTGGGTGGGCGGCAACAATCCGAGAGATATTCGCTGCAATCCATGCATCAAGTAGGGAAGAAAACTTCTTTGAGTTGAAAGAAACGTATGGACGCCAACGCGCGGATGCCGATGTGCTGAATACGTACGCTAATACGTTTCTACCTTAGCAAAGGTAAGACAGTGTACGAGAACTATCTTCCTGAAGCCGTGCCGACTTCACTCAAAACAGTGGATTTTATGATAACATGCGACCACACACACCCGGGCATTGCTCCCTACATAGATGGGCTGGGCAGCTGTTACAACCCGCTGAACCACCCAGCTGCCAGTTCAGATCCCCCGTTTCTGTTAATTGAGGGCAAGCACGCAGGTGGCAATCTGCTTGAGGCTAGGTACCAATTGGCTTTAATTGCCACCAGCTGTGTGAACCTTTGGAGGGAATGGGAAGGGGATGACGCTGAGATGGATGTGGTACCAGCCGTGCCTGGAATCGCTGTTGTAGGGCACCATTGGTCCCTCTTCTGGCACTATTGGGATGGGGAGTCAGTGATACAGGTTGGAGGGGCTCTGTGTGGAGATACAACTACCTTATTAGGAACATGGCAAGTTTATTATACTATGCTAAAGTTAGAGGCGTGGGGGAAGGAAATCTACTGGCCAAAAATAATTGATCTATTACAAAAGTAAATATAGAAGTGGTTACTTCTTAATTACAATTATAAAAATTGTAATTTGCAAGCGTCTTAGCAGCTTGGCACATACTCTGATTAGTTAGGCTTGTAATTGCAATTGCGAGCATTAGTCATTGGCAAACTAACATTATCAATATTCAAAGCCCATAAAATTCTGAGATCAATCCAACTTCACAAGAACCTCCTAATCTCCAACATCTATTTATCCTATAACATAATAAAGCTCTTGAGCCGATATACTACTCAAAGCCAATACATATCCCACCAAGACAAAAAGGAATGTCCGCATTAGCTGCAGACAACTACAATACGAGGGGACGCTTCTAGAATAAAGAGGATATTGAATGGCTGGTAGCTTGAATAGAAGATCATCAGGAGAAGCTATGTAGGAAGCAGGCAATATGGTATAAAGATGTGAAAGATAAAGTCTTTGTAGAAGATGAGTAGATCATAGTTAAGCATATGAGGGAGAAAGTATAGAATATGAAGAATTCTTGGACTAAAGTATACAAAATTCGAGACCAGTCTGGAGAGGGTTTATGAGCGGAAGATCAGGTATAGTGTACGCCACGGGCCGATTTCAACCCGACCCGACTCGTGAAAAACCGATTCGTTGGGCGAGTTGTCAGGCTGTCAACCCGACCGTTACGGGTTGCCTGCTCGCTAGCCCGACTCGCCGCGCTTCATTAAAATCCGAGTACTCGCCAAGAAACCGTAAAGCCACCGGGTAATTGCCAAGTAACCCGAAAACCCGCGAACTATATACATATAATAGTAAATAGAGGTCAATTAGTAGAATACCTTAGGTATTTAGTCCACGATGGACTGGTCATCGCTTCCCTGCAGTGGAGGCTTACTACGTGCGAGGTATGAACAGAAGGGTTCAATATGGTACGCATGGTACAAGGCACACTGACAATTAAGTAGTGTGAATACCAATAGTATTTCAAAATCTCTATGTACATGAAAGCTAATAATCTCCGAGACACATACATAACTGTACTATCATGAACCAAACCTGCGCCCACCTCCCCATAGCGCTGGCCAACCTTAGCTGATGTGTTATTGAAAGGTTACTATGAGCGGAGGTATCGCGGTAGTAAAACGGAGGTTGCAGCGGTGGACTAAGTAGTGCGATTAAAGAAGAAGTGCGAACAAAGTGTGCGAGTGAGCAGATGGATTAATTATGTCGATAGTAGACGGTCTATTGAGTCTAATCCAGAAGCGAGTAGGACTAGATATATAAATATGAAGCTCGTATATATAAAAGGTACGAGTTTAGAGTAAAGTCTAGTAAAGAAAGTTGTAGTTATATAACCTAATAATGATGTATTACCGATATGCTAATAAGAAAGAGGGTGTGGTAGTGAAACAATAATATGAGTCAATAAATATAATAGAAAGAGAAGTTAATAAGTCATAACAATTGATATATATAAGTACTAACCTCAAGTAGTAAAGAATAGTATAATATAATAATAATAAATACTAAGTTAGAATAGTAAGTAAAATAATAAGAATACTAGTATATAAAAAAAATAAAATAAAAATTCTTATATAAATAATAAGTATTTATAATAGATATTAGTATAATTAAAAAATAATTATAAAAAATAATAATATAATATATAGATAGAATTTAATTTATAGTATAAAAATATAATTATTTTAATACTTTTTCTTTTTTATTATTCTATAATTAATTTATTAAAAATTTAAATAAAAGAATTATAGACTAGAAAAAGACTTTATATAGGTATCTATTTAGTTATATTTATAAAAACTATATAGTTATATAATAATACTTAAATTAATAAGTTAATAAATAAAGTAAAAAATAATATTAATATATTTTAATATATTAGAAATTAAAAGATTATAAAAAAAATTAATAAAACTATTATTCTTATATAAAAGAGTATAAAAAATATAATTAAAGAAAAATATACTTAAAGTATTATATAACTAAATTAGTTATTTGATTATAGTAGAATTTATAATATATTCTACTTTAATAATAGAGATTATTATATATTTTTATATTTATAATTATTAATAGATAGTATAAAAAGTAATCTTAAAAATATAACTTAATATTAATTATTAAATATTATAATATCTAATAAAGTTTAAATTAGTAAATATTAAAAATTGTTTTTAGAAAATATTTTAGTATTAATAGTTAGTATTAAAGTATTATTAATAATATAAGTAATAGAAAAGTATTTTATCTAATACTTATAATAAAAAATATTATTTCTTATTATTTTATTATCTTATATCTTAAATTTTTTATATTTATTATTATTTAAGTAACTAGTATTTTATATTAAAGAATTAGTTTTTAACTATCTACTAAGTACCAAATTTAGTAGTTCATTATTTTAGTAGAATTTATTATCTTTTGTATACCCTTAAGGGTATTGTATAGCCTTAGTATAACTTCTTATCATATGATTTATTATATAATTAGTTATACTGTATATTGTACTGCCCCTACTAAAAGTATTAGACTTTATATATTCTAATTTATTAACTAGAACTATAACGGGGGTACTATCATGGCCGTAGAATAAAGGTAGTAAAGTATTATTCGCAAGTATAAAATAATATTAAGCTGTTGCTTCCACTCTTCCTATGTGATGTCCGTGAGGATAGAATCCCTTCTTAGCAGGCATACTTAAATACCCTCCTCGGAATACTAGAGCCTCCTCCGGAAGGCTTTCTTCATGTGTGGGTGCCTAGTCGGTCTCTCCGATCTTCAGCAGAGACTGCTCGCCTCCCTACTCACCCTCGCCACTCACAACCTAGCTATCTCGCCTCATGCTTGATAGTGCCTATCGCCTTCCAATCCGAGGGGGTCTCTACCTCCGGTCTATTATCTAGCCTCTAGGTAGTATCGTCATACTTCCTATCTTTAGATAACTTGGATGGTGCTTCCCTCCTTAGCACAGTAGACTCATCGGTACTTGGGGTACTACCCCACTAGCCCGTAGCTTCCTATGCTAAAGGGTATTCTAGGTATTTTGCCACTCCCGTGACAGTAGTATCACTCCCATGACAGTAGTGTCATCTCGTGACAGTAGTGTCACTCCCGTCACAGTAGTGTCTCCTCCGTGACAGTCCGTGACAGTCCGTGACAGTAATGTTATCCGTGACAGCGAGTGCCACACCCGTGACACTACTCCCCTTCTAGGCTTCTTGTCCTCAAAAACTTATATACAGGAGATCTAATCTATACATTATATCCTGATTCTTCCATCCCGTTATGGTGGTGATGGAGAGTGCGCGCTTGTTAGCTTGTGCTTTCGTTCGCTTATTAGCGAGGCATGTGTGCGGAGTTAAGGTCAGAATGACGTTCGCCGACTGTCGTTAGTGTAGCAAAACGGATGTGGGACCCGTGAGAGTCGTGCCAGTATCGGCACGACTGTTAGTTTAGCGGAAGGTTTTAGTGTTATTTGTTCGTTTAAAAGTGCTTTATATGTTATTGTCGGAGAGAGAGATTTTGTCGTCGGGAGATTTTATGGTCAGGAGCAGGTCGAGTGGAAAATTGTGGACTTTGTAGTAATGCTATGTACGTATTCGCACGTACATACAATTGTGGAAAAAGCACCTTCTCTCATGGCTTTCCCTATGCGCGCCATCTTTGGAGTCTCTTTTTCCTACTATTGTTGCCTCGCTTTGCTTCTTGTGGCTCTCGATACCCGGTCACACAGTGTATGTTCCTCCGCTAGGAGAGAAATACTTTTAAATTGGTCCCTTCGACCGGAGAGCCCAAAGCTTTGCATGGAGCAAAATGGTGGGAATAAGGACATGGTTGGAGGGGAACACTCGCTCGCATAGGGAGGTTGCACTCGCATTCGCTCGCTTGCGTGGGACGGAAACGCTGGCATGGAGGTATGCTCGCATGGGACGGAAACGCTCGCATGGAGGTATGCTCGCATGGACGCACACGCTCGAATGAAACAGACACGCTCGCGTGGGACGGAAACGCTCGTATGGAGGTATGCTCGCATGGGACGGAAACGCTCGCATGGAGGTATGCTCGCATGGATGCACACGCTCGCATGAAACAAACACGCTCGCAAGGACGGAGACGCTCGCGTGGAGGGACACGCTCGCATGGACGCACACGCTCGCATGAAACAGACACGCTCGCAAGGACGGGGACGCTCGCATGGAGGGACACGCTCGCATGGAGGGACACGCTCGCATGGAGGGACACGCTCGCATGGAGGGACACGCTCGCATGGACGCACACGCCCGCATGACGACGGACACGCTCGCTCGAGGGACACTGACTTGCACTCGGATACTCGCACTTGCACCGGGACACTCGCACTTGCACTGGGACACTCGCACTTGCACTGGGACACTCGCACTCGCACTGGGACACTCGCACTCGCACTGGAACACTCGTACATGAAGTCTCGCATAGGGAACATACTCGGATATACCCACTATAGAAGAGGTTACAGCCCCAATGAGTCTCACAGTACCTTGCTAAACTCGGTTGTTCAGAAGGGAAAACGGTACCTTACTGAACTCGGTTATGTGAAAGGGAAAGGATTCACTGGCGGAGAAGGACCCACTATAGGAGAGGTTATAGCCCCAATTACTGAACTCGGTTATGTGAAAGGGAAAGGATTCACTGGCGGAGAAGGACCCACTATAGGAGAGGTTATAGCCCCAATGAGTCTGTCGGTACCTTACTAAACTCGGTTGTTCAAAAGGGAAAACGGTACCTTACTGAACTCGGTTATGTGAAAGGGAAAGGATTCACTGGAGGGGCAGGACCTACTATAGGAAGGGATAATGGAAGAGTAGACTGTGGAGATTTTCTTCGGTTTCTTCTACGTGTTTGTGCGAGTTTTTTTTAAGGAACTGAGATGTTGACGAGGATGTCAACTTTTGAAAGGGGGGACGGATATAGTGGTGATGGAGAGTGTTCGCTTGTTAGCTTGTGCTTTCGTTCGCTTAATAGCGAGGCATGTATGCGGAGTTGAGGTCAGAATGACGTTGTTCGCCGACTGTCGTTAGTATGGCAAAACGGATGTGGGCAGCTGCACTCCACATTCCGCGGGGTTCTCCCACTGCGCTCCGCATTTTAGCACCTCCACTGTTTCCACGACTGCCCCACTATGTACGCAGATGCGCTCCACCTTTCCGCTGCATGCCACAGCACCGCTCCACACTTCCGCGACTCCGCTGCGTGGCTGCTCCCGGTATATACCACTGCATCTTTGTGAATCTAGTAGCGGTTTCCGGAATTGAAATTACATAGATGGGAACGTAACTAACGCAGGCGAGGTTGCACAGACACGAGTAATTAGGCACTCAGAACTGGTGCGCCGCCTTACTCCATTACCTACTTGATAATCACGCGACAACACCGTGCAGGACGAGCCCACTTGGACGATCTCAACAACCAGAGGGTTTCCGTCGTCGGAATAAACAGCGATTTACAGAGCGGAACGAGCAGAGCACGAATATTTATTTTTTGGGCTCAATTGAAGGGAGCTACGCAATCCCCCAGAGGGTCGAGTTTTGCTACGACGCGGGGCGATTTTTCCAACGTTGCAACCGTAGTCACTGGTGATTGGTGGTGTATACAACAGCAAATTGGAGGCTCTAGGATACAGCAAAAAGCAGCGCGTTGCAACCCAAATAGCGGCGCAGGACCTTGGGTCACCTTCGGAGTGGGAAGTCACAATTCTTCGGGGAATTTAACGAGACTTCTTAGGGATGCCACAATTCCGCAAGGGCAAGGGGAAGACCGCCAAACCGTTGGTGGTCCCTAACCTAGACAACAGACCAAGGTACGAAACTCCGGATACAATGCAACTACCAACGCCGGGTCCCACACCAAGGGTACAGTTGCCTACAATCGGGTTTCGGACAGAGAATGAGGAGCAGTTTGACGGATGGGAAGAAGAGCAGAGGATAGAGAAGTTTAAGAGGATGGGGAAGAGAGAGTGGGAACAAGTCGGGAGGTTTTTGTTACAACATACGACATGCTACTTAAAGGACACGTTCTTTGATACTGAGCTCTGTGTAGTTGAAACAATTCTCGGAGAAAATGTGACAATGAGGGCAGACCTAGCCCAAACATTCAATTTAACTCGTAAGGAGTGGGAGGGACAATTGTGTAAGAGTGATACTGATGAGGCTAGGCTAGTCGAGGAAGAGAGAATAATTGGGGGCCTCAAGAATGAAATTCTATGCTTGTCTAAGGAACGGAATATCATAGACACAGAACTTTCTAACTTGAAGCAGACCTTGACGGACCAAAGGGTAGCCCATGTGGAGATTATTGAGAGGTTAGAGAAAGAGGTTTTTAAGTTGAGGTGGGAGAAAGAGAAGTGGGTTGAGCGAGAGGAGATAGTGGGAAACCAACTACAGATTTGCGAGAGGAATTGGAAGGAGTGGGCAGAAAAAGAGGTGGGTGACAGATCAAGGAAGATAGTGGTTTCTAAGCGGAAGAAATGGCAGGCGAAGGATAAGGCACTACCAGTTGAGATGGTATCGGTCGGAACCCAGTCAGACCATTTTGCGGGGGAGATAAGGAAAGCACAGGTGGAAGTGGCAGTACAGACGGAGGCGGAGATTGAGAAGAAGGGGGTAGAAGACAGTGAGGATGTTGAGATGGCAGACAGGTCAAACATGTATGAAGATCTGTCTGGGTATGAGGATGAGGATGAGGCCCCGGTAGTGGCACCTCCAACTACCAAAAAACAGGCTGCACCACGTCCGGCAGCAAAGGCTGGGAAATCCCGACCAGCTAAAATACCCCCGCAGAAGACATCTCCTCATGACAAATTGGCGAAGGCGGTTGTAATTCACGGGGTCCCCTGCCAGAGACCCATAGCAGATATCATACAGGATATGGGAGTGAGGGGGATTATGGGAGCACGTTGGCTCTTGGGAGGTAACCGGAGACTTGGGAAAGCCACCAGCTCCGTGGTTGTATTTTTTGACAGGAAGTTAGCCGTCGGGAGTCACCTGAAAATGAGGGGACGCTGGCTCCCAATGGAGGCTTATGACTTCAACAGAGGAAAGTAGAGGGTGGATTTGTGAGCGAATGGTAATGGAGTTTCTAGTGATGGCTTATCATTTTTCTTTTACCTTATTTGTCATTTCGCACTCCTATACAGTTTATACAGGTGGCGGGTCTTTTACAGTTTGATTTAGTTGAGTGGATAGTTGGCCCGTTGTTCCGTGGGTGTACCGAGTCTTTTAAGATGAGGGAACGGGACCGTCTCATAGCCTAAGGCTCCACAGACGTATAGATTCCAAAAAAAAAAAAAAAAAGAACCTACTTGATAATAGAGGACGTCGATGCCACCAGCCCAGCAACGTAACAATGGAAGAGCACTCCCGGAGCTGAAACAGGTAGAAGAGGGAATTCTGAGGGAGGTGGTGGAAGAAGCTGTCCTGCGGTGGATATCGAGACGGAGAGCCGGGGGCACCCGAGGATACAAGTGGTGGAGTTAGCAGCGGAGCAGGTGCTGGCATGGTCAGATGGGTGTCGCCAGGAGGAGGTTACAGAGCAGTGGGGGGTAGGGCGAGGAGCGCTGGGAGGAAGGAGAGTACCCGGGAAACATGGCGACAGTAATGGATGCGGAGATCTTGGGAGAGGTCAGAGCGGGCGAGCAGCAGTCGCCTTTGATAGCAAAGGGACGATCGGGCAGTTGAAAAACCTTCAATTTGAACAGCCGCGATCATGGATAGAGGCGGAGGCAAGAGTGGAGATGGAAAATGGAGAAGAGCAGGTTATAATGTGGGTAAAGGGACACGCCGGAGTGGAAGGAAATGAGAGAGCAGATAGAAAAGCGAAAGAGATCACATGGGTAGGCAGGAGGATACTACGACCTGACATTATTACACTGGCAGGCATCCGACAGGCATCTGACAGCCATCCGATTCAAGCTTTTACAAAGGAGAACATACTTCAACATCAAGCCCAGGTGTGGTGACATCACTGCGGAGGATGGCAGCATTGCCAGGACTCCAGACGAGAAGCTGGTGGCATTTAGCAAGCACAACCTGATCGATGAGGGAGGAGAAGAGCCGGCAGTTTTCAGGGATGGTGGTATCGAGGCAGAGGTAATAGCTCGTATGGAAGTGGGATCGCGGATGCAGGAGCGAGTAAGGAGGGCATTGAGGAAGACGGAGAATGGTAGTGCACCAGGGCCGGATGGGATCTCATGGCGTCTCTTAAAGAAGATACAAGGGACGAGCTTGGGTAGGGAGGTACTGAAGGATGTAGCTCAGTGTGCGTCCGTGGAACTCAACTCGGTCCAGCCGGCAGAGTGGAGGGAAATGAAGATGGTGATGATCCCGAAGCCCGGAAAGGACCACTCCAAGGTTAAGGGCTGGAGGCCAATAGTTTTGGCGAATACAGTCGGCAAGCTGGCAGAGAAAATCATTGCGGAGGAGCTGCAAGAGATACCAGAACTATGGCATGAACTGGCCTTTGCTGGGAGGAAGGGACGGGGAGCAATAGACAGTGTAATGCTAATGGACAAGATAGTTCAGAGTAATCCCGCGGGAACATTATATGGTCGAGATATCAAGTCCGCCTTCAACCACCTACGACGGGGAAAGATGGTGGAGATGCTAGGGGGATATCCACAGTTGAAGAAGTGGGTGGATGCCTTCCTGCAGCCACGAGCTTTTGGGATGGAGGTGGATGGCAGAGATATCGGGAGGGCCAGGATGACATCTGGGACGCCACAGGGCTCACCGTTGAGTCCCTCCCTTTTTACCATATACATGTCCGGAATGATCAGAGAGGCGGAAAGGAGGGAGAGGTAGGTAGGTAGGGATGGGCTACGAGGGCGGAGGAGGGGTGGAACATTTGTGCCCCTTTCGTATGTCGACGACGTTAATTCTGTGTACGTTGGAAGTGAGAGGAGGTTGGACAACTTCCTGAAAGCAGCAGCGGAGGAGTACGGATTAGAATGGGATGATAGCAAGAGGTGGAAAGAGGCAGAGGCACCACATCTGGGCGTCAACATGAGGTCGCGGAGGAAGCATCAAGCATATCGGACAGCAAAGGGGAAGGCTGCATGGGAGCTAGTACGGCGACTCACCAAGTTACCGCCCAAGGGGAAAAAGCAGATAGTGTGCGGACAGCTGCTTCCGATACTGACATATGGTGCCGAGCTGCATACCGAACCTTCAGAGGTGATGGAGAGGTTGAGCGCAGAGTGGGGAAGGTGGATATGCGGGGGGTGGAGGGGTAGTGCGAGGACAAAGATCGAGGATATCACTGGAATCCCAGATCTGAAAACATGGATGTGGACGAAGAGAATCCGGTGGGCAGCGTCGGTTTATGGGAGGGCACTGCCAGCGTTGAGGGAAACCGCGGAAGGGATACTGGAGGGAGTGTTAGAACCGGACGCGGTGCTCCACTGGATGTCTGGAGGGGACGAAACTGCGGGGAGGGAAGTAGATATTGCGGAGCTGGATGCAGGGGAAGTGACAGCATGGTCGGACGGGTCACGACAGGAAGGGGTGGCAGCGGCAGCAGCAGTGGGAGGAGAGGCGGGAGAGGAGTGGGAGGAGGGTGTATACTTGGGCTCTCTTGCCACGGTGATGGACGCTGAGATGTTAGGAGTGGTACGAGCATGGCAGGCGGGAAGGTCGACAGTGGCACTTGATAGCCAGGGTGCCATCAGGCGACTGCAGAATCTACGCTTCGAACAGCCACGGTCGTGGATAGAGGAGTTGGCAGTGGGGGAGATGGTGAAGGGCCACAAGACGGTGATGTGGGTAAAAGGGCATAGTGGAGTGGAAGGCAATGAAAGGGCAGACCAGAAGGCGAAGGAGGTGGCATGGGTGGGCAGGAGGATGCTACGACCTGACGTTATCACACCGGCAGGCATCCGACAGGCTTTTCCCATGGGGCGGCCGTCCAAGCAGATAAAGTGGAACCGGGAGGCCCTACGGGGGCTGACGTACATCGTTACTGACCGCGGACCGCAGCGCTGGTGGCTACATAAGGTGGGCAGGGCAGATGACTCGTCGTGCGGGTTGTGTGGGGAGGGGGTGGCACAGAATGCTACACACCTGCTGAGCTGTCCTGGGGTGGCGGATGGCAAAGGGCGAGAATGGGAGCAGATATGGGAGGACCCGGAGTGGTGCGAGAAGCTGGCGGAGGCAGTCCGGGGGTGATTGGGGCAGTGATAACGGGGTTGTGGTAGCTGATTTTTGGGGGGTATCTGGTCATGTACGTAGATACGGGGCAGGGAGCGGCCCGGTGGTTGGATAATCCCGTCAGGCTTAACCTGGGGGATGCGCTGCCTTGCCATAAGCGAGATGCTTCAATGCAAGTACTGATTTACCAAAAAAAAAAAAAAATGCGCAGATACCAACAATGATGTATAAGAGGAATGGAGATGAATAGGGAAGTGAAGAAGGAATGTAGAGTGAACAAGGAGTGGAAAGTGACCAAGGAATAGAGTGAACAAGGAATGAGAGTGAACAACTAGCGGAAATTGAACAAGGAGTGGAGAGTGAACATGAAAAGCGGTAGTCCAGGCAGGCTACCCACTCCACGGAGGAGAATCCCCACGGTCGCCGCTAGTGGGTGGTATCCTGACTTACTGTAGCTAGGAACTTAATCAAGCCAAGGTGTACCTACATATACTAGGGGGTATTCAAAGTTAAATTTGGAGCCAAAATTCTTGTGCGTTTTTTACGCCGGAAAAAACGGCCTAACTTTGAGTACACCGCGAAAAAGGGCGCGTTTTTATGCGCCCCAAAACCCCGTTTACTCCACGTAGAATTTTCCCAAGATCCCCATGTATTGAATTTAAGGCTAAGGGGAAAGCTAGGGCAAAAGTAGTTAGTGCTTTAAGTTAGTCAGGTTGGGTTGGTCAGGTTGGCACATGTGCCATGAGACTAGAACTATGTTTCGACGTAATTGGCTTGATAGACGTACAGGCAAACCTGGCTTTAGTGAAACTCGACGTACTGAAAAACTGGCTGTACCGAAGGGATTTGTCAGACCATTCCTGCACGCAGCTAAAGTACCCTGGCTATAGTGAAATTAATCGGTATAACGATAGTGAAGAGAATTCCGCGGCTAATAAATTAAAACATAGCAAAACTTTATTGGCTATAGTGAAACTAGTAGTGCGCTAACAAAATAAATGGAAGCAAAGGGGCTTACTTGACGACACTACACTAGACAGGAATATAGGAATAGGGAACTATATATATAGACAAAAATAGGGAACTAGAGGGAAAATAGAGTGAACATACGAGATGTAATACAATATGAGAGTGACAAGAAAGAAAGGCAGAGCTTCTAATAAAAAACTAAGAAAGTGATAGGTCAGAGTGTGGTTGTAGCCAATTGTCAAGCGTATTTTGCTTATTTGCCTCTACATACTGACTTAGGGACCGCTCTACATAGGTAAGTGATTTTGCAAGATCGGAAATATTAATTTCAGCTGATCCAGGGACTGGAGGAAGAGTAGCAACTGGTAGTGACTGAAAATAATGTCGGAGTTCTTGAAGGAAGTTGACTGCAGCAGTACCTGATATAACTGGAGGAGGTAGTGCATGGTCTGGTATATCTTCATCATATATGGATTCAAGGTCATTATTCAAACCAGCTAGAGACGTAAGTCCAGCGTCCATGCATTCCTTCACATGTGTTGACATCTCAATTGTATGAGGTTCAACTGAGATTGTTGTCAAATCTTCATGTAGAAGGTAGTCATTAGTGACTTGCTCGATATCTGCTGGAGTTGCATCAGAGTTAAGAAGACTAGCGATAGAAATTTACGTTGCTTTCAGAATTCCTCCAGTTTCATTTCCCCAGGCCGCTGTCCTTGAATCTGTCGAGCTTGACATATCTGCCATTTTTCTAAGGCAGTACGTCCATATCGGCGTTGAGGAGGCATATTTCAATATCGAGCTGAAGTAGAAAGAACACAAATTGACCAATATTATCGAGCAGAAGCAGAAAGAACACAAATTGACTACATCCTATCTTTTTTCTCCGCAAAACTCCTTATCCCTCGTAGGCACGTGACATCTTCTTATAACGAAACCTGGCTATAACGAAGGAAAGGGGTCGGAATCTTGGCATTCGTTATAGCCAGGTTTGCCTGTAATTGGTTTGATACAGGTCCCCCACATTTCAACACACCACTACGACGTATCGAGTTAGGGACGTATCGAGGTAGGGTCTGGGGTTGAGAATCGCGGTAAATCAAGTCCTAGCTAACTCGGGGTGTAGATGAGGCCAAACCGGACACGATCTCAGAAGAAGACACAACCGAAAAAGAGCCAAGAGGATGAAACGGTGGTGGGGGTAGAGGGGGGGGCGAAGGGGAGCATCAAGTGGAATACACACCTGGGAAAGCTGTTGGCATACAAGCTACGAGATGAATACGCCTCAAAGTATGTTTGCGGTACTCGGATCAACGTGTCAAAGCGGTGGGCGATCGATCTCCGGATTGGTCACCTGGATCCTCGAGGAATCAAAACCAAGGGTGCAATTGGGATTATGCTCAAGAAGTATCGGGAAGCCAGGTGTTTGTATGATCGACCTGGGTCAGGGGATATCATGGAGACAAAGGTCGTTAATGGGAAGGAAGTGTCCGTGGTCAAGACGTTAACAGAGCAGTGCAAAGACATATGTCCGCATTGGGAGATCCTCTTCGGACATCTGCAGTCAATTGATGAGGAGGCTTCAGCAAGCAGTGCGGAATTGAATCGAATCTACTAGCTCCTCGCTCATCGCTTCCTCAATCATAGAATCCAGCGTCCTTTGATACCAAAGGGTGAGCCGACGCCTGTTGCTCACACGAGGCATCTTAACCCCAGTATATATCGAACCCCCGAAGCCCAGATTTCCCCCCGTATCCTAATCGCTATCACCCCCGAGGTGTCCTAGCCAGGCAGTGTCCTCGCCAGGGTTCAAAAAAGTCTGGTCACTGAATCGCTCCTGTTAGCTCACGTGAAGTTCTGTATTTGATATTTGACAGTCGCTGAGAGGCGGGATTTGCCTGGGCCCCCCTCTGGCGGATCTAACACCCTTGTGCCTACTACGAATTCAGACTAGCCTTTCACTAAGGCTAACCCACGTTGTCCTTGCTGTTCTTGGCAAAATTCGAAAAAAAAAAGGGCCAGATTTGCGTTTAAACGGGGTCGATTTCGGTCTTTTCTGTGCGAAATCGACGCAAAAAAGTTTGTGTGGCGATGGTCGCAAAAAACGAAAAAAACGAAAAACCACCGATCTGAAAAAAAAGTTTTTTTCGGCCGAAAATCTTAACTTTGAATACTGTTCTGTCCCATAGGCCAAGATTACATCTTGGCCAAGTGGCCGGCCAGTTGGCCAAGTAGACCATATTGGCAGTTGGATCAACCCGTACACAAGCCTCGCTCCATTCACCAAGATTACGCTAATTGAGCGTCGCATGCATCAATGTCACGATATGTTCAATGTAACGTTGCATTTAAATATCCTCATTGCATACAAAACAAATGACCGCGCCAACAAATAAACAAACACAAGATCACCACACCAGTAAACAAAGCAAAATATTAATGCAAAAAATTTTTAAAAAAAACCAGAAAAAAAAATAGAATGCGACAGGAAAAAGTTAATAAAATAAAATAAAAACCAAAAATATAACGCGACGAGAAAAAATTGAAAAAATTGAAAAAAAAAAAAAAACTGCCCTGATCATTGAGTTTGCTTATGGCCTGATCGCAGGCTATATATCGAGCTGAGGAAAAAGGGAATATTGGGTATATTGTAGGCTGGATATCGAGCTAGGTAAGAAGCGAATATTCGGTATATCGCAGGCTGGATATGTATCGAGCTGGGTGAGAAGCGAATATTGGGTATATCGCAGGCTGGATATCGAGTTGGGTGCGGGGCGAATATTGGGTATATTGCAGGCTGGATATCGGGCTTCGGAAGAAGCGAATATTGGGTATATCGCAGGCTGGATATCGAGCTGGGGAAGAAGCGAATATTCGGTATATCGCAGGCTGGATATCGAGCTGAGGAAGAGGCGAATCGAGCTGGGTAAGAAGCGAATATTGGGTATATCGCAGGCTGGATATGTATCGAGCTTGGGAAGAAGCGAATATTGGTATATCGCAGGCTGGATATCGAGCTTGGGAAGAAGCGAATATTGGGTATATCGCAGGCTGGATATCGAGCTGGGGAAGAAGCGAATATTGGGTATATCGCAGGCTGGATATCGAGCTGGGTAAGAAGCGAATATTGGGTATATCGCAGGCTGGATATCGAGCTGGGGAAGAAGCGAATATTCGGTATATCGCAGGCTGGATATCGAGCTGAGGAAGAGGCGAATCGAGCTGGGTAAGAAGCGAATATTGGGTATATCGCAGGCTGGATATGTATCGAGCTTGGGAAGAAGCGAATATTGGTATATCGCAGGCTGGATATCGAGCTTGGGAAGAAGCGAATATTGGGTATATCGCAGGCTGGATATCGAGCTGGGGAAGAAGCGAATATTGGGTATATCGCAGGCTGGATATCGAGCTGGGTAAGAAGCGAATATTGGGTATATCGCAGGCTGGATATCGAGCTGGGTAAGAAGCGAATATTGGGTATATTGCAGGCTGGATATCGAGCTGGGGACGGGGCGAATATTGGGTATATCGCAGGCTGGATATCGAGCTGAGGAGGAAGCGAATACTGGGTATATCGCAGGCTGGATATCGCGCTGGAAGAAGCGAATATTGGGTATATTGCAGGCTGGATATCGAGCTGGGAAAGAAGCGAATATTGGGTATATCGCAGGCTGGATATCGAGCATGGGAAAAAGCGAATATTGGGTATATTGTAGGCTGGATATCGAGCTAGGTAAGAAGCGAATATTCGGTATATCGCAGGCTGGATATGTATCGAGCTGGGTAAGAAGCGAATATTGGGTATATCGCAGGCTGGATATCGAGTTGGGTGCGGGGCGAATATTGGGTATATTGCAGGCTGGATATCGGGCTTCGGAAGAAGCGAATATTGGGTATATCGTAGGCTGAATATCGAGCTTGGGAAGCAGCGAATATTAGCAATATTAGAGTTGGCGAGTTCAGGGTAAACACGCGAGTGGTGGATATGAAACAATAACGCGGTAATATGGCTGAGTGCTTGCACGTAAAGCTGGGAATGGGGCGAATATTGGGTATATTCCAGGCTGGATATCCAGCTGGGGACAGGGCGAATATTGGGTATATCGCAGGCTGGATATCGAGCTTGGGAAGAAGCGAATATTAGGTATATTGCAGGCTGTATATTGAGCTGGGGAAGAAGTGAATATTGGGTATATTGCAGGCTGGATATCGAGCTGGGTTAGAAGCGAATATTGGCTATATCGGAGTTGGCGAGTTTAGGGGAAACACGCGTATAGTGGATTTGAAAAAATAACGTGGTAATATCGCTTCACAGTTGAACGTCAAGCTGGAGACAAGGCGAATACCTTAGCACATGGTGAACAGTACAGACAACGGATCTATAATCATGTCCAACTGATCACGCCCCTTTCCTTGCTCAATTAGGTATCCGTCGGTAGTAGCTGCCGGAAATAGCTGCTAGCGCATTCGTTATGCAGGTGGATCTTGCAGGACGCACAACTCGCAACCTATTTATTCCTAATATAGTAGAGCGTGATCCGGGAATTTCCGTTACATGAGTTAGAGTTCAAACTGGCTGTTCATTTTGTTCATTCTACTCAAATTAGCCATACTAGAAGAGGCAATTGCCAAATTTGTATCTATCTTGTGTTGTGTTATCATATATATCTTGCTCATACAAAACTACATGCAATTGCTATCTATGATCATGTATATTCTTTACAAGCTATTGTATACAACACCAAATATATATATATTGCATGCTTGGACACTCCAACATGTGTAAGTAAATTTATATATATTTAGCATTATGTATTCTTGCGTACCTATAGCAGTTATTGTTGTAAAGATAGTGTGGAATGAATAGTGAGTTTTGGGACTACATGGAAATTCCCGGATCACGCTCTACTATATTAGGAATAAATAGGTCGCGAGTTGTGCGTCCTGCAAGGTCCACCTGCATCACGCATGCGCTAGCAGCTATTTTCGGCAGCTACTACCAACGGATACCTAATTGAGCAAGGAAAGGGGCATGATCAGTTGGATATGATTATAGATCCGTTGTCTGTACTGTTCACCATATGCTAAGGTATTCGCCTTGTCCCCAGCTGGACGTTCAACTGCGAAGCGATATTACCACATTATTTTTTGAAATCCACTATACGCGTGTTTCCCCTAAACTCGCCAACTCCGATATAGCCAATATTCGCTTCTAACCCAGCTCGATATCCAGCCTGCAATATACCCAATATTCACTTCTTCCCCAGCTCAATATACAGCCTGCAATATACCTAATATTCGCTTCTTCCCAAGCTCGATATCCAGCCTGCGATATACCCAATATTCGCCCTGTCCCCAGCTGGATATCCAGCCTGGAATATACTCAATATTCGCCCCATTCCCAGCTTTACGTGCAAGCACTCAGCCATATTACCGCGTTATTGTTTCATATCCACCACTCACGTGTTTACCCTGAACTCGCCAACTCTAATATTGCTAATATTCGCTTCTTCCCAAGCTCGATATCCAGCCTGCGATATACCCAATATTCGCTTCTTCCCAAGCTCGATATGCAGCCTGTGATATCCCCAATATTCGCTTCTTACCCAGCTCGATTCGCTTCTTCCCCAGCTCGATATCCAGCCTGCAATATACCGAATATTCGCTTCTTCCCAAGCTCGATATCCAGCCTGCAATATACCCAATATTCGCTTCTTCCCAAGCTCGATATGCAGCCTGTGATATCCCCAATATTCGCTTCTTACCCAGCTCGATTCGCTTCTTCCCCAGCTCGATATCCAGCCTGAAATATACAGAATATTCGCTTCTTCCCAAGCTCGATATCCAGCCTGCAATATACCCAATATTCGCTTCTTCCCAAGCTCGATATCCAGCCTGCGATATACCCAATATTCGCCCTGTCACCAGCTGGATATCCAGCCTGGAATATACCCAATATTCGCCCCATTCCCAGCTTTACGTGCAAGCACTCAGCCATATTACCGCGTTATTGTTTCATATCCACCACTCACGTGTTTACCCTGAACTCGCCAACTCTAATATTGCTAATATTCGCTTCTTCCCAAGCTCGATATCCAGCCTGCGATATACCCAATATTCGCTTCTTCCCAAGCTCGATATGCAGCCTGTGATATCCCCAATATTCGCTTCTTACCCAGCTCGATTCGCTTCTTCCCCAGCTCGATATCCAGCCTGCAATATACCGAATATTCGCTTCTTCCCAAGCTCGATATCCAGCCTGCGATATACCCAATATTCGCTTCTTCCCAAGCTCGATATCCAGCCTGCGATATACCCAATATTCGCTTCTTCCCTAGCTCGATATCCAGCCTGTGATATACCCAATATTCGCTTCTTACCCAGCTCGATTCGCTTCTTCCCCAGCTCGATATCCAGCCTGCGATATACCCAATATTCGCTTCTTACCCAGCTCGATATCCAGCCTGCGATATACCCAACATTCGCTTCTTACCCAGCTTGATATACAGCATGTGATATACCCAATATTCGCTTCTTCCCAAGCTCGATATCCAGCCTGCGATATACCCAATATTGGCTTCTTCCCCAGCTTGATATAGAGCATGTGATATACCCAATATTCGCTTCTTCCCCAGCTCGATACATATCCAGCCTGCGATATACCCAATATTTGCTTCTTACCCAGCTCGATACATATCCAGCCTGTGATATACCCAATATTCGCTTCTTCCCAAGCTCGATATTCAGCCTGCAATATATCCAATATTCGCCCCGTCCCTAGCTCGATATCCAGCCTGCAATATACCCAATACAATATACCCAATATTCGCTTCTTCCCCAGCTTGACATACAGCCTGCGGTATACCCAATATTCGCTTCTTCCCCAGCTCGATATCCAGCCTGCGATATACCCAATATTCGCTTCTTCCCAAGCTCGATATCTAGCCTGCGATATACCTAATATTCGCTTCTTCCCATGCTCGATATCCAGCCTGTGATATACCCAACATTCGCTTCTTCCCAAGCTCGATATCAAGTGTGCGATATACCCAATATTCGCCCCGTCCCCAGCTTTACGTGCAAGCACCCAGCCATTTGGCTGCGTTATTTTTTCATATCCACCACATGCGTGTTTACCCTGAACTCGCCAACTCCGATATTGCCAATATTCGCTTCTTCCCCAGCTCGATATTCAGCCTGCGATATACCCAATATTCGCTTCTTCCCCAGCTCGATATCCAGCCTGCGATATACCCAATATTCGCTTCTTCCCAAGCTCGATATCCAGCCTGCAATATACCCAATATTCGCCCCGCACCCAACTCGATATCCAGCCTGCGATATACCCAATATTCGCTTCTTACCCAGCTCGATATCCAGCCTGCGATATACTCAATATTCGCTTCTTCCCAAGCTCGATATCCAGCCTGCAATATACCCAATATTCGCTTCTTACCCAGCTCGATTCGCTTCCTCCCCAGCTCGATATCCAGCCTGCGATATACCCAATATTCGCTTCTTACCCAGCTCGATACATATCCAGCCTGCGATATACCCAATATTCGCTTCTTACCCAGCTCGATACATATCCAGCCTGCGATATACCCAATATTCGCTTCTTACCCACCTCGATTCGCTTCTTCCCCAGCTCGATATCCAGCCTGCGATATACCCAATATTCGCTTCTTCCCCAGCTCGATATCCAGCCTGCGATATACCCAATATTCGCTTCTTCCCCACCTCGATATCCAGCCTGTGATATACCCAATATTCGCTTCTTACCCAGCTCGATTCGCTTCTTACCCAGCTCGATTCGCTTCTTCCCCAGCTCGATATCCAGCCTGCGATATACCCAATATTCGCTTCTTCCCCACCTTGATATACAGCCTGCGATATACCCAATATTCGCTTCTCACCCAGCTCGATATCCAGCCTGCAATATACCCAATATTCGCTTCTTACCCAGCTCGATATCCAGCCTGCGATATACCCAATATTCGCTTCTTCCCTAGCTCGATATCCAGCCTGTGATATACCCAATATTCGCTTCTTACCCAGCTCGATACATATCCAGCCTGCGATATACCCAATATTCGCTTCTTACCCAGCTCGATTCGCCTCTTCCTCAGCTCGATATCCAGCCTGCGATATACCGAATATTCGCTTCTTCCCCAGCTCGATATCCAGCCTGCGATATACCCAATATTCGCTTCTTACCCAGCTCGATATCCAGCCTGCGATATACCCAATATTCGCTTCTTCCCAAGCTCGATATCCAGCCTGCGATATACCCAATATTCGCTTCTTACCCAGCTCGATATTCAGCCTGCGATATACCCAACATTCGCTTCTTCCCCAGCTCGATATCCAGCCTGCGATATACCTAATATTCGCTTCTTTCCCAGCTTGATATTCAGCATGTGATATACCCAATATTCGCTTTTTCCTCAGCTCGATATATAGCCTGCGATCAGGGCATTTTTTTTTTTTTTTTTTCAATTTTTTCAATTTTTTCTCGTCGCGTTATATTTTTGGTTTTTATTTTATTTTATTAACTTTTTCCTGTTGCATTCTATTTTTTTTTCTCGTTTTTTTTAAAAATTTTTTGCATTAATATTTTGCTTTGTTTACTAGTGTGGTGATCTTGTGTTTGTTTATTTGTTGGCGCGGTCATTTGTTTTGTATGCAATGAGGATATTTGAATGCAACGTTACATTGAACATATCGTGACATTGATGCATGCGACGCTGAATTAGCGTAATCTTGGTGAATGGAGCGAGGCCTTAGTGCACTTTGTGTACGGGTTGATCCAACTGCCAATATGGTCTACTTGGCCAACTGGCCGGCCACTTGGCCAAGATGTAATCTTGGCCTATGGGACAGAACAATACCCCTACTGTAAGAATGGAAGAAATATTCGTACACCTTATTCGCGGTTCAGGATATACGTAGCTGTAAGAGAAGCGGGTTTTTCACTGATTATCGTTATAATAATAAAGAAAACGTCGATATATCCTTCCAACGCACACAAATAACATGAAAATACTACATTGTTAACATAACATGACGAATGGAAGTAGAATGGACTCCATAACTCACTCCCATATGAATTATCAGTATCCTCGCAGAATGGTCAAACTATTGGCTCCTTAATGTTGTGCACACGAGTACTGAGTTCAAAAAAAAAAAAAAAAAAAGGTCAAACTATACGCAGCTGAAGAAACATCTATTGAGAACCTAGTCCTTGGGAGGTGCCAGTGACTAGCATGACAGCGTTAGGGGGAGGAAGTGGGCATAAAAAATTGTAATAGTTGTTCCAAAAATGATCCAGATGACAAGTTGAGGGTAACTTCAGTATCTGGCGTGTTGGTACTTGTCGCCAAATTACCGGCAATTCTGTATCATGAGGTAAACCACGAGTACGGCCGTAAAAGGTTGACACTGAAGATAATCCTAGGCTTTCCCCGGTAGCGGCAAGCGTTATATCTACCTGGTTCTTGAGGAACAGTTCCTTTCGTGAGTTCGTTCAAGGCAATGGAGGCAACAATCCATCCCATGCTGAGCAACCAGCTTGTAGCACTGCCAGTACTCAGCAAAAACCTAATCCCGCAATCGAATAAGGAGGAGGAAGTGTGCATATCTGCTCCTCGTCAACCCAGCTACTTCCCTAGCGAGGTCCCACATCCCCGGCCCGTTCAACTTCCTAACTCCTCCCGATACCTCTCCACTCATACCCACAACCTTTCCCACCGCTTCGATGATAGTGATGTTCTGAGGTATGGTAGTGGTGGAGATAAATAGTAGTAGTAATAGCAGTTATTGTAGATGTAGTTGTTCCAGTCAGTAGCGGTTCCCAAATCACTTTCGGGTTCATGCACAAGGTTTTTAGCGCAAGCCACCACCAGCCACAAACTAAGCCAATATTGGCCGAGTGAATTGAGTACCGGTTCCGGTAGTTTGATTTGGTTGCATCATAGAATCTCACAACTACCGTACCACGATCTCACACTACTATTGCGAGCATGCCTTGAACATCATAGAGGGCTCACATTCTACATGACATTGACACTGAACCTGAGATCGCAGTATGTTTCCACTTACTGGCATCAGAGGGGAGGAAGAAGCAGCGGCGTCAGGGGGGGGGAAGAGGAGGATCATCTTCAAGACCTTCTTCTAGTACGAGAGGCCATTGCCGCCCACTGGTCTATCCCGGTGTAGAGGTTATTTGGGATGTCGGCTCAGAGGGTATTTGGGACGCTGGTTCCGAAGGTTTATGGACAGATTCTAACAAAGTATGTAGGTATACTTAGTAGGCAGCGGAATAGTTCAGTGGGCAATGCAGTAGACTTATGCAGATATGAGCGCTCAGTAGCAGAGTTCACTACTCGTGCCTAACAGGGGTTCCCCTTAGCGCCTTCGTTTTCACTCCGCCGCCAGCACTCGCTGCGAGTGCCAGACAGCCAAACCACAGTTGCAGCCAAACCATAGAATTTTCAACGTTCACACCTGAGATGCAGTTTGATAACCCCCCATGAATTTTGTTCACTCAGTACTAATATATCTCGATAGTGCACCTTCTAGACCACCTACCCTAAGTGTCCGCCAGTCGATATCACATTGTGGTGGGGTGTGGGTGAAGTTGTCGGTCGGCCATCACTGGCTATGAGAAGGACTTTACCTCTACAATTCTACATTATCTCAACAACTACTGGACCAATTTGAATAATTCTTGTACTATTGGAATCAAAACTGTTTCGGCTCTATTGAATGGTACTACCTGCTTACACTCTCTGTGTTGTTGTTGTTGTTGCTGGATAGACTCTCTTTACTTTGCTATTGCTTACCTGCACTTCTAGGCACTTTGACCTGCTCCGCTCCCAGCTGCTCCCCCAAGGCACTTCAAGCTCTCCGACCGGTTCTTTTACACGAGTTTATACTACCATTCTTTTAAATACCACTACATACAACTGTACATTGTTTCAACTCTACGCTCTCTAGCCCTACGGGGGTTGACGTACATGGTTACTGACCGCGGACCGCAGCGCTGGTGGCTACATACCATACTGCACGGGCTACCGGATCATCACGGGCAACCGGATCAAATGGCGATTTGGTGGTTTGAGTGCAGTCTCCAACCAAATAGGCTCAAATTTTGGGAATGTTTTGTATATATATAGTAGTTTCTTGGATAAATCACACAAGGGCGCATGCATATTACTGCTCAAAATATATGGGAAAAATACGTGATTGCACAGAATAGGGTTGGCCGTAGGATCTGTTAATAGAAAGGGGATACGGGGGGGTTGATTGGCAGGAATTATTGCTTCCACTTTATAGTTGAGGTCTACACAAACTAGGGATGACCAATCTCTATGAAACTTTTCTCATCCCCCTGGGTCAGTTGAGGAGGGATGCCAGTGAGCAATTTCTTAGAGTATCTCAACCAAATCAGGCCGAAGTCAAGAGCCCGATGGGTCCAAATGATGTATACAGGTAGGGATGCCATCTAGAAACTCTAGTCATGGTATCTGACCAGACCCGAGTCAGGTCGTTCGGTGGGGGCCCACTCTGGATTGGGGCAAGAGTTAAGCTAAGTGTACCAAAAGAAGGTGGTGTCAAGTGTTCGATAGCTCCAAAGAATCACCACAAGGAGGGCAATCCCTTGAACTTATTACAAGGCTGATTTACCCTAAATTGAGGTGGCTTGGCGTAGTAGCCTTATTAGGCAGAAATGACAAATCTTGGGATATGTCAACCAAGAAAAGGTTGACTGGTGGCTTCCATTACCCAAAACATTCTGCTTTCTGTGTAGATTCTTGTGAGCTATTGGGCCCTTGACTTCAGCCTGGTTTGGTTGAGATATTCCAAGAAATTGCTCACTGGCATCCCTCCTCAACTGACCCAGGGGGATGAGAAAAGTTTCGTAGAGATTGGTCATCCCTAGTTTGTGTACACCTCAACTATAAAGTGGAAGCAATAATTCCTGCCAATCAAACCCCCCATATCCCCTTTCTATTAACAGATCCTACGGCCAACCCTATTCTGTGCAATCACGTATTTTTCCCATATATTTTGAGCAGTAATATGCATGCGCCCTTGTGTGATTTATCCAAGAAACTACTATATATATACAAAACATTCCCAAAATTTGAGCCTATTTGGTTGGAGATTGCACTCAAACCACCAAATCGCCATTTGATCCGGTTGCCCGTGATGATCCGGTAGCCCGTGCAGTATGGTAAGGTGGGCAGGGCGGATGACTCGTCGTGCGGGTTGTGTGGGGAGGGGGTGGCACAGAATGCTGCACACCTACTGAGCTGTCCTGGGGTGGCGGATGGCAAAGGGCGAGAATGGGAGCAGATATGGGAGGACCCGGAGTGGTGCGAGAAGCTGGCGGAGGCAGTCCGGGGGTGATTGGGGCAGTGATAACGGGGTTGTGGTAGCTGATTTTTTGGGGTATCTGGTCATGTACGTAGATACGGGGCAGGGAGCGGCCCGGTGGTTGGATAATCCCGTCAGGCTTAACCTGGGGGATGCGCTGCCTTGCCATAAGCGAGATGCTTCAATGCAAGTACTGATTTACCAAAAAAAAAAAAACTGCCTGCGTACCATCATGAGCTTGTGCAATGCTTCCCTTAGCAAAGGCTCGCATGTGTCTTTGCAAGGTCAGTGAAAGGTTGTTCTGTTCCATATACTGTAGCAGTTGATCGCTTTTGCGCTTAAGGCTTCTGATAGTTTCTGGAGTTATAGGCGAGCCGCTTAGTATTGGTGGAGGAGTTGATGGTGGAGGAGTTGATGGTGGAGGAGTTGATGGTGGAGGAGTTGATGGTGGAGGAGTTGATGGTGGAGGAGTTGATGGTGGAGGAGTTGATGGTGGAGGAGTTGATGGTGGAGGAGTTGATGGTGGAGGAGTTGATGGTGGAGGAGTTGATGGTGGAGGAGTTGATGGTGGAGGAGTTGATAGTTCAAACTCATCGCTAAAGTTGCTATCTATTTCAGCATTATTTTGAGAGGCTTGTTGGACTTCGTTCGAGGACTATCTTCGGATTATAGGGGATCATGCCAGTCTTGCGGAATGCTGTACGGATAGTGGATGGCTTGAAGGCTTGTGTTCGGAAGGAATTAATAGTGGAAAGGAACTCCATCTTATTAAAGTCAGAACAACCTTTGCAAGTAGCAGCATCAACGGCTTCCGCATGGAAGTGTTTATATGGTTGGAATACCACAACGTCAAGAGGCTGTAGAAGATATGTGGTATGAGGAGGAAGACAGAGTGGAATAATGTTATGCTCATCACAGTAATCAATAAATTCCGCTGTACAGTGTGAACCACACCCATCCAAGATTAATAGGCGATAAGCACCTAGTCGTCTTCGTATAGAGAATTTATCGAAATGTTGCAACCACAGAAGTGTTAAGTGGTCATTAAAATATCCAGATTCCGTAACAGCTAAGAGAAAATCATCTGGAAGATCTGTATGTGTAAACCAACGTTCTTGATGGATAACTCCTGAAACAATGATCATTGGCGGAAGTGTAGAACTATCAGCTTAAATTGTTTCACAGACAGTAATAAGATCTCGATTAGTCGAACTTCCAATTGTCATAGGTTTTGCACGATCAAGCTCTCTTGTAACAATCCATTGATTCTTGCCAATACCAATTCGGAATCCTGTTTCGTCATAGTTGTATTGATCTTGTGGTTCAATACCCTTTTCCATACATATTCTTTGATAGTCTTCAAGAAATTCTGTAATGGTCTCTGGTATTTGTGCATTTTTCCATGCAGCCTCAAGAGATACTTGCTTACGAGTACCGTACTGTGGATATCGCTTTAAAAACCGCCGGACCCAATGTTCTCCTACTACCGGTGGTGGATCATTGTCGCTGGTGTGATTCCGCCTTAAAATAGAATTTGCGCACTCAGCAATCATAGGAAGGCGAGCAGCAACTCCCATTTTATCAAGGCGATCAATATACTTGCAAACTGCAAGCTCTTCTGCTTCAGGAAGCTTTCTGTTGTGTGGTAGTCGTTCATTTAGTGATGGAATTCCGTTATAGCGGTCACGAAGCCTTCTCTCTGGTACAAAAAATTCTCGCGCCACAGCAGCAATATTTGGACTTTCTAAGGTGGAGAGATGCTCAATAGCCTGCTGTATCCGAGCCTCAACAATTTTGTATGGCTCTATAACCTTGCAAGGTGTGGAGGTTGTCGACATGGTGAACTTCTGCCCGAGGTTGAAAATTCTGTGGTTTGGCTGCAACTGTGGTTTGGCTGTCTGGCACTCGCAGAGAGCGAGTGCTGGTGGCGGAGTGAAAATGAAGGCGCTAAGAGGAACCCCTGTTAGGCACGAGTAGACGGTAGGAGTGGACGATGCGGTTGAAGACTTGCTTGTAGAATTAATTACAGAGGAGAGCGGGATGTCTTTATATACAATGAGGTTGCGAGTCACTTGGGAGACATACCGTGACAAGGATATTAACCAGCCAATGAGAAGCAAGAGAAATGCGAATGAGCGGAAGCGCTAGCAACAAAGTAAGCTGACGTTGGATAAGCTGACGTTGGATAAGCTGACGTTGGATAAGCTGACGTTGGATAAGCTGACGTTGGATAAGCTGATTTGCATAAGCGCCTTAAATTTTTTTTTTTTTTTTTTGGTAAATCAGTACTCGTATTGAAGCTTCTCGCTTATGACGAGGCAGCGCATCCCCAGGTCAAGCCTGACAGGATTATCCAACCACTGGGCCGCTCCCTGCCCCGTATCTACGTACATGACCAGATACCCCCCTTCAGGAAACACAAAATCGCCACCCCCGCTCAAGTGAAAAAACTACACAAAGACCAGTAGGAATAGCTAAGGATGTCCGCGCGCAAGAAGAAAACCCAACAGATTTATGGTAGCGCATCCAAAACATATACCCGTCCGCTTCCCTCACATACAGGGCATCCCCTCTCTCCTCCCTCACACAGCTCATCGGTGGTAGTTGACCTGGTAGGCGATGCTGCTCCAGTAGGTAATGTTGCTCTCTTCCCTCTACCGCCAGCGCCTTAAATTAAGGCAGTGCGCAGCTGCAGAGTTATTGACCACCGGATAGGCCACGGTAGTAGTTGACCACCGGATAGGCCATGGGTTGACCACCGGATAGGCCATGGGAGGAAGTCGGGTGTGCTGGATGTGCGTTCCAACAAAAGCACATGTCTGCTTCAATATCTCATTGATTTTCTGCTCATTCTCCTCAGGCATGAACCCCCGTCCTGAACGTGCTTGTCTTTCTTTTGCCTCATTCCTGCTCAACTTCAACTCCTCTCCTCGCAAAAAACCTCCTTAGTCGATCTCCCGCGGAAGCCCCCTCCAACTCCGCCCCATCTATTTCTTGCAGAAGGTATGTTTTCTTAATCCTCACTTAACCCTCTGATCTTATAAGGTCCTAACCACCTATCATCTAGTTTTCTAGACCACCTCATAGAATTGAACGCAATTCTTTAAAATAATTGTGACGGCAGGTTGAGGGTAACTTCAGCTTCTGGCAAGCGATCAATGTGTTGCCAACACGTGCAAACATGGTAACCTCTCGCCAGAGTGCCGGCAATTGTGCGATGATGCGGGCAACCTCGAGGACAGTCGTAAGATTTGGACTGTAGATAGACCCAGGCTTTCTCCTTAGTGATGACAAGCCTTTGATCGACCGGTTTCTTGAGAGGTCGACGGACACGTTTTCCGTGAGTTCGCTCAAGGGAACGATCCATCCGCAGCCTCGGTAGCCATCCGGGGTGATCAAGCAGTAAACTCAAAATCTTCTTCACAACCTCCTCATCCCCAATTACATACATCAACTCCGGCACCTATCTCAGAGATTCCTGCATGTCCAATAGAGGGCAAGCATGATAAATCATTGAATTTCTCCAAGATAAGTATTTCATATAGCCTTCTCACACCCCTCTTTCACGGGAATGAAGCTGGATTTTAAAAATTTTGAGAGAGCTTTTGAAAACATGAAGGATTTGAAATAATTTCAAGAATAATAAACGGCGATGGAGGGTAGAGTGGTTGACTGCTTTGCGAATGAAGTGATTGTGCTTCTCTTAATATTCTTTCCTCCTCAAATGTTGCCAGAACCTCTTCTGTATTCAACCCTTCCCAACTCATGAGCTTATGTGCTAACTTGTCTAAATCCAAATTCTCCCACATGTGCATCCACGCAAGAGTCTTTCCGTTTTCGGTATCTTTCTCCTTTTCTGTCATCCTTCTTTCCCTTCCTGCCTATATCCCTCACACCTTGGGTTCAATATAGCCCGAGGCCCCCTCTCCCTTTTTTTTTTTTTTTTTTTTAACTCAGTACTCGTATGCACAACATTAAGGGTCGTATGAGGAGCCACACCGGAAGCCCGGGTGGATTCAAGCCCACCACCTTCCACTACCAAGGCCCATTTGGGGCTACCTAGTCTCAGGAATCCTTCACTGACTAACTAAGCACGGGGAAACCTCCCTTGAGGACCAAACCCGTGCTCCTTGGCTGTTAGGAAATCTCTCGGGAGAGGCAGGATTTCGAACCTACTAACGCTAATGCGTTCGCCAAGGTGGCTCCCAACTACACCACCTACTCCCCTCTCCCTAGGCGTCCACAATGGCATGTGTAGCGGAGTGATGACCATTTGATCACCAGCTTGCTGTTCATGCCCGGTGTTGACCGGCATCTGGGAATTCGGGAACAGATAGTGACGGGCTGTAACGCATGCCTGTTGTGACGAGAGGAGGACCGGCCCAAAAGAGGTCCTGCAGGCAGAATAGGTTTCGTTCAGCGCCAATTCTTCTCATCAGCCCAACGAGCCATGAAACACTTTTGGGGAAGAAAAGAAGAAGAAAACCCGTCTGAGTGAAGCACAGAAATTGCAGCCACAGTTCCATATAGAACATTGTTACAGTCTCGCTTTGCCCCGTGCGTTCGCTTCAACCCTTCTTGGCCCAAAAATAGCGAATTCCCTCGATAATGAACTTCTCCTCTCCCAATCTCACTTAGGAGGTCCTTGAGATTCGAGCTGGCTTTGACACGCTTCGCAATTCCCGTGGCAGCTCAAATCAACTCCGAAAAGGAACCCGCAACGTCGGTCGCTTTGTCGCCTTTTTCAGGTTCGAGTAAAATCCGAGCATGTCCTCACCGGGATGCCTCACAGTGGACTTTTAATTATACAAATTTTGATGTGTAAAATTTTAAAACGTTTATAATTTGGATCCGTTTGGGAAAGATGTCCGCCTAGTCTGGTTGTGTCTGCGAGGGATAATGCAACCAGACTAACGTGTCCCGTGGGTTGAGATCCGTTCATGTGCTGCAGAGCCAGTCAGAGTCACGAGATCAAGAAATTGCGGAACTGAGGAGGTTGCCTACAAAGCCTCAGCCACAGCCATCTCAGCCATTGTATAACCCTAACTAATTCGGTGGGCGGGGTTATCAGCAGAATAATGGCAATCAAGGACCGGCGAAAGTACCTAGGGTGCGAGGTCGCTTGCGTGCGTCTAGTATGATGGCACTCGAACTTGACTCAATTGTGTTCATCTTCGATTCCTTCGTTTGGAGTGCCTTTCTTACCCAGTCTTGCTGCCACTCATGTACTTGTCCATCCTCTTCTAAGACAGGGAATGGCACCCGAATTCCTAGTCCGGTTACCGAATTCCAGCTTCAGTGCCTTACTCACCCAGGTATAATGATGCTCCCCGGTAATGGACCTCTCCGCGCTCGATCGCCTTCTTCAAAGAGTGACATTTTATTGTGGATAGTACGGAGGTCGCCACCCTCTGCACAAGGAGGAGGCAGAGGAGGATGGCAGAGGAGTTGTAGGAGGAGTTGCTGAGAAGGGAGAGAAGGAACAGCGTTGTTAAGCAAAGTTGAGGGTAACCTGACAAAATTAAAACATTGTCTAAAACAAATTTTTATGATCAAGAGTGAATGAAAGAAACGCAGAAGGAGGACAGGGCGACCCATACTTATATCCATGGACCATATTTGGAGAATGTTACTACGACGTAGTTATTTTACTAATAATAGAGAACTATTTGCCTAGTTTACAAAACCAATTTTAGTTCGTTGCAGTCTATATAGAAAGTTTCGTAGCAGTCGTCTCAAGGCGCACAGAATCGGGTCGTGTTTCATCCGTACTACCGGAAACGTGTTTCCATAACATTCTCTCATTTGCCAAATATCAGAATATCCTAAAGTCTCCTCAAACGTTCACCGAGCTAGTCTGGTTAGCACAAGCCGCTTACGGAGCGAAAAAATCTTTAAACTGCACATAAGGGTGTAAAATGGTAGAAGTGATCCAGCTTATCACCACAGCACATACTATGTCTGTCTGAGAATAACAGAGGCAGTCTCATTAAAAAACCTTCTAAAAACCCGATGGGAAAAAAATAGATAGGATAAAAGTGTACTGAGATCTGATATCTCTTACCTAGGCCAAGTTCTCTTAATTTAGATAATCTGGGAGTAGACAAGGTTTAGGCGCGGGATAAATCAGAGCCAGGTACATGTAGGACGGTGGGACCACAGCATCTGGTTTTTGGAATGTGTGCTCTGCCGTTCAATTAGGCGGCTGACTTTGTGTATCTACTCGATGCTTCAATTCCTACTCAGATGTCAGACGTTCACATGTCAGTGGACTCTGCTGTCCGACGTTCACATGTCAGTGGACTCTGCTGGCAGACCTTCACATGTCAGTGGACTCTGCTGTCAGACGTTTAGGTGTAGAAACCTATCCGCATATAGCGGCCGAGCGGGAGCATAATGTTGGCCGGAGTGGGCCCCGCTCGTCCTTTAAGCCACAGAGCGACACCTCGCTGGGTGAAAAGCCGAATGGAAATGGAGTTACAGGGGAGTGATCGATTTGGCGTCTGTAGGTTGAAGGCGCTAAGGGTATGGGTGTCGTGGGGGGTAAGGGAGGAGAGGGTAATCTATGGAAGAGGGAATTGAAGAATATGTGTATTATTACTCATACTTCGAGAGTTTAAGGTATTCGTAGCAGGTAAGAGAAGTATATTCGCCCCATGATCTGAGAAAACTAATGATCAAATTCCAATAAGGGCTGTTAGAAACAAATGGCCGGAGGCTGTGGTAAAATAGTATAGTGTGTGCTGTGCTGACTTGAACACATAAATGGATAGCGGTGGGTGGCAACATTTTGGATCCCCTGGATAATGACTTTACAGGCGATATGGAAGATATGATACGTATACAGTAATCAAATGGAAGGCACTTTATTGATCGAACTAGGTGAACTTTTGAGCCATTATTTATCCAAGTCAATACTACCAGAAATAACTTTACTGGGGTTGAGAATTGTTGCGGTATACATTCTGTGCCCTCTAATGTCGTAATTTGTCTCTCATATCATCATATATTTACTTCTATTGTCTTCTATCTATTTCTATCTACGAGTATATATCACGTCTTACATGCAGCTCAGTGTTCTCAACCGGCCCGGCCGCCGACCAGGCCGCCTGAAGCCTGGCCTGGGGGCCTAGGTCTTGGCAGGCCTGAAGCCGCCTGGGCCGGCCCCGGCCTGACCTCATGAGGCCTGAATAGCCTGGACCGGCCTCAGGCTGGCCCAGGCTATTCAGGCCGTAATCAGGCCGTCCAGGCTATTCAGGCCGTCCAGGCCGTAGTCCAGGCTATTCAGGCTATTCAGGCCGTCCAGGCCATAGTCCAGGCTATTCAGGCTATTCAGGCCATGGTCCAGGCTATTCAGGCCATGCCCAGGCTATTCAAGCGGTAGTCCAGGCTATTCAGGACTGTCGCTTAAGAGTAATTACCATAAAGTTGTAGCTGTATCTGTTGCTATCGGGTCAATCCACTTGAAAGCAACGGTTGTATCGGGACCACATACGAGTACAGAGTATTAAAAAAAAAAAAAAAACAGCAACGGTTCTATCACTTGTCGTGGTAAGTAATCTATAATATTTCAACAAAAAAAAAGTACGTTAACCTATGTGCAAGATTATGGATAATATTGACTCTTCATCTATGGATATGTCGGGGATTTTCGATGATGATCAGGAGACCATAATGCGCTTACTGATGCAAATACCGTCCTGTACGCTGCAGTTGTTCTTCACCCATCTATGAAAATCGACTACTTTGAGACGAACTGGGCTGAACATCCGACCTGGATTGAGAATGCGAAGGCTAAAGTACAGCTGTTATGGGAGACTACGTAAGTATGTGCCTTACCCTTTAAATCTTATTGTACTAATTATCTACTATAGATATAAAGACACTGGAGAAAGTAAATCATTAGCGGAATCAACTGGGACCATCGGTCCAAGTACGGAGAGCACCGAATCCACTTTGCGCTTGTGGAGATCTAAGCGAGCACCTAGAATTCGACAAAAAGATGAACTCGATGACTTCATCTCCTCCGCTATCATTGATATTGAGAACCCACGACTCTGGTGGATTCAACACCAAAAGGACTACCCACGACTATCCAGAATGGCGCTTGACATTCTAGCAATTCCGGCTATGAGTTCAGAGGTAGAGCGTGTGTTTAGCAGTACAGGATTGATGGTGACAGACCGGCGGAATAGGTTGAAGGAGGATATTATTCAGGCAGTTGAGTGTATGAAGTCATGGCGTATTGATGGTGGAATTATTGCGTTTAAGGATGCAGAGCAGGTACAAGCCATGTTAGATCAACTAGAGGCAAAAGGTATTCGTGATAAAGATCCCGATTCGTAGTTTAGGTAGCTAGTTATTGGTTCTTAAATTGAGTTCTCGATCTTTCTAGACCCTCGTGCGGAACAGGCTATTCAGGCTATTCAGGCGGCCTGCCTTACCGTGGCCCAAGCCGGCCCAGGCCTTAGCTTCGCCTGGCCTGGCCTGGCCGGTTGAGAACACTGAGCTTACTCTGCATTGATTTATTTTCATGGTTATTTACCCATGCTCGTTTATTCTTACACTGCCTCATTAATGCTGACTGCATCTCCGTTAGTATCTATTATTTATGTATTTAAGGCTGGTGTTTCCACACGTTGGATAGTAAAGTCAATCAAGCTACACATACCTCACTCGCACTCCCATATCGATCGTACTCACTATCCTGTGATCCACGCTTTCACCTAATACTCCGCTGGTTACCCGCTACTCTAATACGCTGTTCCTTCCACGATTTATCCACTTCAATAAGAATAGGGGATTGAGGATTTGACTTGAGAGCCTCTCCATTAATGACTATTAAAGTGGCATGTATAGCAGACGTTTAATGTATTTTTGTTACCCTGATACAAGAGATTTTTTCTACTGGAATTAATCCATCTGTACCCTACAATAGTTCCTTAGTAGGAATATTCGTAGTCTCATACTAGAGTGTCAATCTATTTATAGTTGGAGGGAAGTATATTCACTAATTATGATCTATACAACTAGCTACGAGGGTCATCGTTCTATACATTGTGATCCTTCTATCTTTGTCATTCTAGCCATTTATCAATTGATACATATAATTATTTTTTATCTCTATAGTACATGGCTCCTTTAGCTCTCCCTCCCTCCATAGCATTCCCTCCTATAAAGGATAACTCTTTGTGCTTTTCTCTCCCTTTTCCTCAGGTCCCTCTCCCATAGCACAACTCATAGTACCCTCTCGAGGCATCCCCAATCTCCTATATCCTTGATGATGCAATTGGAATTTCTAGGTTATACATGCACACTGAAGTAAGGGTGGTGAAACTGCGGTGGCAAGAGGATACTTTGGTGCCTCCAATCTCTTTATTATATAACCTTAGGAGATATCTCGCTCTGCCACCTGAAGCCACAGCAGAGTGTCCGTTGAAGCTTAATGAACTATTATTAGATGTTTATTCGCATGTGTTTTTTCTCGCCCATCCTTTTACATGTATGTTAAACGCATATACCCCCGGGGGGGCGCTCGTAATAAGGTAGGCGTCATGTACGTCAATGATGGTGAGGATCACGAGATTGCAAGGCGGAGATATATATCTTGTATTTTCAGCAAAGATATTCTTATTTTCGAGCTTTTCGAGCTTGACTATTTACCAAAGAGGATATAAATATTCTGGCAAAACCCACTTCCAAATTTTCATGCCTGTGTTTGACATTCCCCTCTAATGCTGAATTAAATGAGAATTCGCTGTGATGACAATTTAGGAAATTCAAACTACCACCCCGCCAGCCCTGCTACCGTCCACTCCTCCCTCCCTCCCTCCCTCCCTCCCTCTCTCTCTCCCTTTTACCTCTTGAAGGTGCGAGCAGGCGAGCAGAGCAGGCGAGCAGAGCAGGCGAGCAGAGCAGGCGAGCAGAGCAGGCGAGCAGAGCAGGCGAGCAGAGCAGGCGAGCAGAGCAGGCGAGCAGAGCAGGCGAGCAGAGCAGGCGAGCAGAGCAGGCGAGCAGAGCAGGCGAGCAGAGCAGGCGAGCAGAGCAGGCGAGCAGAGCAGGCGAGCAGAGCAGGCGAGCAGAGCAGGCGAGCAGAGCAGGCGAGCAGAGCAGGCGAGCAGAGCAGGCGAGCAGAGCAGGCGAGCAGAGCAGGCGAGCAGAGCAGGCGAGCAGAGCAGGCGAGCAGAGCAGGCGAGCAGAGCAGGCGAGCAGAGCAGGCGAGCAGCGCAGGCGAGCAGAGCAGGCGAGCAGAGCAGGCGAGCAGAGCAGGCAAGCAGAGCAGGCAAGCAGAGCAGGCAAGCAGAGCAGGCAAGCAGAGCAGGCAAGCAGAGCAGGCAAGCAGAGCAGGCAAGCAGGGGAGGCAAGCAGGGGAGGCAAGCAGGGGAGGCAAGCAGGGGAGGCAAGCAGGGGAGGCAAGCAGGGGAGGCAAGCAGGGGAGGCAAGCAGATGATATATTGTTCCCGCGGCGAAGCCGCTATATATTGACCTGCGGCGAAGCCGCATTCTTTTGTTCCTGCGGCGAAGCCGCTATGTTGTTCCCGCGGCGAAGCCGCGGTATATTGTTCTCGCGGCGAAGCCGCTATATATTGTTCCTGCGGCGAAGCCGCTATATATTGTTCCTGCGGCGAAGCCGCTATATATTGTTCTGCGGCGAAGCCGCATTCTTTTGTTCCCGCGGCGAAGCCGCTATGTTGTTCCCGCGGCGAAGCCGCTATATATTGACCTGCGGCGAAGCCGCATTCTTTTGTTCCTGCGGCGAAGCCGCGGTATATTGTTCTCGCGGCGAAGCCGCTATATATTGTTCCTGCGGCGAAGCCGCTATATATTGTTCTGCGGCGAAGCCGCTATATATTGTTCTGCGGCGAAGCCGCATTCTTTTGTTCCCGCGGCGAAGCCGCTATGTTGTTCCCGCGGCGAAGCCGCGGTATATTGTTCTTGCGGCGAAGCCGCATTCTTTTGTTCCCGCGGCGAAGCCGCCATATATTGTTGCTGCGGCGAAGCCGCTATGTTGTTCCCGCGGCGAAGCCGCGGTATATTGTTCTTGCGGCGAAGCCGCATTCTTTTGTTCCCGCGGCGAAGCCGCTATATATTGTTCTGCGGCGAAGCCGCAATGTCTTGTTCCTGCGGCGAAGCCGCATTCTTTTGTTCCTGCGGCGAAGCCGCTATATATTGTCCTGCGGCGACGGCGTATATTCATCCGTTCCCGCTGGCATTAGCCGTGGTATATCTCTAACCCCTTCTCCTTCGACACGCCGCCGTACATTCCAAGCCAAGTCTCCACCACCACGGCACAACTGCGGCACCCTCAGCCCTCCTCAGCAGGACCGATATTGAGAGGGCTGCTGCTGCTACGCAACTTATGAAACGCCCTCAGGACAGGCCTGCATACCCCCTACTGACGCAAGGAACGAAAAGGCCGATGCCAGGGTTGCCTTAGAATGTAAAGCAGGACACCCACGAGTAGCGGCAGAAGGGGGCATTCGGATGGCCTCCAAAGCAAGACGGAAGGAATGGCGTTCACACCCTGGGCAAAGGATTAATAGGACAGACTGAAATCCATGGCTACGCACGGATTGGGACTCCTTCAACAGCAGCCTACACCACATAAGCAAAGCAGACACCAGCCTACCCTCACTGTGAACACCAGAAAGTAGACTGCTGCCATGTCACCTTTGTCTGTCTCAAACATCACCTGCAACGAAAGGAGCTCATTAGGTAGTTTTATCTCAACCTGAGAACAACTGGACCGCCCTATTTAAGGAACGTGAAGAGGAAGAGTTGGACGCGGTTGAGGCTTTCTTCACCCACTTACACCGAACACTTGCCGGACGCCACCAAATAATAACGAGGGAAAGAACGCACCAGGCCTTTTTTGGGTGGATATAGTCGCTCCGGGTTAGCAGATTAACCTGCCTGTCCCTGAACCTACCTGGACTTCTAGGTGGCTCGTTATGCGACCCCTAATGTTGTGCACACAAGTAATGAGTTTAACAAAGGGGGGGGGGATTACCCTAGTGAAGCCCGGCTGAGGAAGGGAGTTGGGATACCATGCCCCGGAGGACCAGCCCGGAGGTGCCAATCTGGATATGCCACTGGACCACTAGGAAACCTCAACTCGGCATCTATATCTATGCCAAATCAGCGCTCAAGGAGGAGCTTGGAAAATCAGTCTACCACCTCTACCAAAGTTACTGAAGCTCAGAAACCAAGAGGGGTATATGGATATCTCCGTGGTGGCTGAGCTTCCATTGGGAGAGGGTTTGGGCATGCCATGCCGCAGACGGGGAGTTGAGGGCGCCAATCCTCCCTTTTGCAAGACCTCCCTGTTAAGACCCCCTCCACCCCTTAATAGGCCGGAAATTCACCAATGGCCTTATGACTACTAGGAGACCTTAACTCAGCATCTATATCTGCCAAATCAGCTCTCCATGGTGGTTAAGACAAGGAAATTGGGGAAGCCGGGAGGAGGGGTTGAGATACCAGCATCGCAAACGGAGACTTGGGTCGAGCATATGGCTGCTGTGAAGCGACTCACGCTTGTCTTCGATTCGCATATATATCGATCAGAGATGATCTTTTCAGCTTCTTCAGCTTCTTTAACTTGGAGATCTCTGGCTCCTTTGCCTCCGCACCCTCTTCCTTTGCCTCCGCACCCTCTTCCGCCTCATTACCCAGAGATACGCCTGCACCTTCGACTGCCGCTCGAACCTAATATCAACCCCCAATCCATCCGAGCACAAGTGCCATCGATCTTCAACTGATTTCGGACTTTTCACCCTCCACAGCCATTACCGTCCTCTCTAATGGAGCTTGTGCTTGCTGGACCCTAACCAGCAGTTATCTTCCAGACTCAAATTGTGTATATGGTGACATAGTTGCTCACAACATCAACCTGTCTCAGTGTCAACTGGTTGCCGGTTGAGGTACCAGCATGGCAATCAGAGTACATGGAGATTTAGGCTGAGAATATGGCTGTTGTGAAGACTGCTGCTAGAGGATGAAAGCCCCCTGGGGAGCTTTCCTACATCCTTTCCTGCAAAGAGGTCCTTTTCTTGTCATAACACACAATCCCAGTTTCGTGCCGCGATAGAGCGCTTCTCCGCTTGGTATTCTTAAGAAGGGTTGTACCTCGTCGACCCTAACGGCCTCTGAATGGCGAAGGGGGAATATTGGAGCCATGGTGACTGAGGATGCTGCAGATTAGGAGTTGAGGAGTGGATTCAAGGTGGGCGTTAAGGGGAGTTGTGATAAGGAGGGTTCAATGAGGGCGTGCTCATTCTGCACAGGTTAGTGATGCAAAAATCACAGATTGTCCTAAAAAAAAAAATGCATCAACGCAGGATTCATATCGTTCATCTTATGACCCACGTTCATCCTAGGATGCAAATTTATCCTACAATGCCAGTTCAGCCTAAGAAGTACGATGTACGTGCATCTTGGAAGCACCAATAGCACACACTTCCAAGAACAGAACAGACCTGTTGCAGGATTATGGCTGTGCCAACCAGACTAAGGATTACATGTACAATATTAAAACACGCCCCCAAATCCTGATTTTTTTAACCAAACATGTATTCCCATGACACTTGTCCATGTACTTTCCAGCTATAATAAAGCTTTCTGTAAAATGTCTCCTCTCTCAGTTCCAAATGTCCTGCTCTGATGGTTTGGAGCCGCAATACCCTCCACAGCCTGGCATATATAGTGGCGGGTCGGGGACCGAAATACGGTAGTGGGAAGGGTAGAGGATGATAATGGGGTGGCACAGAGCGCAGCACATTTCCTGGAGTGGCCAATGGCAGGGGACGGTGTTGGGAACAGGTTTGGGATAACTCCGAGTGGTGCGAGCAGCTTGCAGAGGTAGTGAGGGAGTAAGGGAGTGAGCGGGTACTAACTATTATGTTCTTTCATCCCCAGGATATCTAGTTATGTAGGTCAGGGAGCGGCCCTGGGCAGGATAATAGCCCATACATGACAAGGGGGATGTGCTACCTCGTTATAGGTGAGTTGTGCCTTAATATGAGTAATTAACTTTTTTTTTTAAAAAAAAAAAACCTGCTGATCTCATCTAGCTGTTGGCTCGTTCGAATACAGCAACAGTATTTGTTCGATTGGAATGCAACAAAAGAGCGAGTGTGCAGACTTCGAAACCACTCTATGGTACCAAGCAACTGGAACCAGGGTTATCAATGACACTCTGTATGACCTGAGACTACCCTGATGATTAAGGATACTATCAGGATTCAACACATATCGGTATCTATTTGAATACAGGAGAAGAGTGTCTGAATGACAAGGTCATACTTGTCATGATCATTACTAGCCTGGACATCTAGAAACCAGTATGTCACCCTCTCATCTACTTATGCTGGAAGCATTGCACTGGTGTCGGGAGAACAAGACGCTAGTGGTTCAAGAAATCCCTTACATACCTGTCACTCTGCATATATGAACAGCAGAGTGCATATATAGAACGAAGAATCTCGTAGCTAACGGAATAGATCCGGTGAGTTCTATATCCTCCCGCTGGGTCTAGTTATCGGGGTACATGCTAATTAGTTATTCAATGGTTCAATTTCTAGAAAATGGGAGACGATAGCGGTAAATGAAGTGGACAACAGAAGCAGCAGAGAAGACATTGGGTACTCGACTTTGCAAGCTTAAAACCGTACTGGTTAAGACAATGTTGGAGGACTCTATAAGGTTGGAAGCGACGCGTAAATTAAACAGAAGGTTTACGATCAGTTGGACGACGATTTGGAATTCGAAGGATATCCCACGGAGTCGAACCCAAACTTTAACGCTGTTGCGGCATACATTCTGTGCCCTTCCCATGTCGTTATTTCTTTCTTATTTCGGCATATATACTCTCCTATATCGTCATATGTTTCTATTACGATATCTTATTTCTATACCTAACTATCTGTTCCCTGTTTCGAGTATCTACAACCTTGTCTTCATGCAGTTTACCCATGCTCGTTACTCTCACACTGTCTTACATGAATGCTGACATGCATATGGCATTACTACTTACGGATTTCTCTATGTTCTTTCCTATCTCCGTTAGTATGCTCTTCTCATGTACTTAAGACTCGGGATTCTCCCGCTCTAGATAGTCAAGTCAATCAAGCTACTCCCATCATCGGTACTCTCCTGTGACCCTACGCTTTCCTCTTACACTCCGCTGGTTTACCGCTCCTCTTTATACGCTGTATACCTACCCGATATATTCACTTCAATAATCGCGAGCAACCTTAGTGACCTGGTTGTCTACATTCTTGGGCCGGTTCTTGTAGCTTTTCGGCGCAAGACAGGGCGGGACTTGGTGTTTGAAAGGGAGAAAGAAATTCTTGATACGGCTGATGGGGCAGGCGGTGAGGAGGAGTCTGTGGTGAGGGATTACATTACGGTGGAGCAAGCAACGTTCGTGTTTGTAGTGGAGGGGAACAGAACTTCTCTTGCGCAAGCAAGGAAGCAGTGCTTCCCCGCAATGAAGGATATGCTGGCGAACAATGGTGGAGGTATTGTTTATGGATTCATCACTACGGGTGACAGTTGGAGAATGGTGAGTTATGACGGTTTTTTTCAGATCACAGAGCAGATGAGCGTGTGGACCCCCCGATAGGCGTTAGTCCGGGAGGACGTGTATAGCAGTCCTTTTTTGTTCCAAGTGTGGCTGGTAGGTGATTTTAGTATATGATTGGGGCCCCAAGGGTATTTCGGGGCGGTATGGTCAAAGAGGCGAGTATCCGCCATATGATTCCCTTTAACCATTTGCAGGCACGTAAAAAACGGGGAAGCGCGTCAAATTTCCCAGTCGGATGGGCACAACCAAACTAGTCTCGTGTTACGAGGATCTGGGTACGAGGCTAACCCAAACTATTGTAGCGTAATCCTAGTCGGGGAGGCACACGCCTTCGAGGGTCTAGTCTGGTTGGCACAACAGCCACGCTAAGGGGTCGAGGGTCCTCTTCGAGCGTCTGGGTCCGAGGTTAGCGAGGATTTAGTCTGGTTGCACTACCCGTCAGGGTCCACTTCGAGGGTCTGAGTCCGAGATTAGCGAGGATCTAGTCTGGTTGCACTACCCCTCAGGGTCCAGGGTCCTCCTGGCAACCCCATGTATGCGGTTATGTAATACCAACTCTAAATCCTGTCCTATTATACGGCAGTGGTGATAAACTGCTGCTAAACCACTCCATCCACCAAAGAAACCGCAATCCGCCCAGCACCACAGCAATGTGCATCTACAACACCTACTCCTGCCCGACGTGCCGCCACGAACGCACCGAGACCATGTCCTGCGTCCCCTGTTACATGCAGTCCACTACGCATAACCCCTCCTCCAAGTCGCCTGCAGGGTGTGTCCCTGAGGCTATAATCACACAACACCTCCTTGCAACCTGCCTGACGTGCACCACCGCGTACCGTGCCGCCTTCGAGCAGACTCTTCGGCGATCTATCTCCATGGCCCGCTCCGCGTCTACTTCGAGCAACTTCAGCGACGGCGATGTGGGGATGGAGGATCCTCATGCGAGACTCCTGGCGAATGAGAGGGTAAACGCGCGGATCCAATGGGAAGCCTATGCACGGCAAAAGAGAGAGCAGCTGTGCAAGCGGAGGGGCGTTACAGAAGATGAGGTACTATACATGTAAAGTGCTAGGAAGCGCAGCAGGACAACACACAATCACTCTCAGGTATACCTTGGTGGAGAACGTTTTGTGTACCGTTGTCTTATACTGCACGGCGCGGGAGGGCTTATTGTTTGTTAAGGGATGGAAACGGATATTCGCGTTCAAATTCAAAGAAGAGAACAGATGTAATACATAATATAAAGCTTCAGAACACTGCATATTGACCTGCAGCATACTCCGTGCATTATATCAGTGAAGTCAAGGTATGTGTGGAATTCCCGCCTCCATTCCTACGCTTTGCTCCGTTCTCTTTATGCCAAACCGCGCCAGAGGGGCGACGCCCATCAGGACAGTGCTAGAGACCACCCGCGTAGCCTTCTACCCATCAGGCAGCCACAGCGCGGCACATCCAAACCGACAGCGCTAGGTCACACGTGAAAAGGTAATGTTGCACGGAACTCTCCAAGCTGGAGCTTACCTCCCCAGGCACGCTCGCTCCGGTCGCAGAAGTATGTTTTTTTTTTTTTTTTTTTTTTTTTTTTTTTTTTTTTTTTAAAAAGAAAACTCAGTACTCGTATGCACAACCTTAAGGGTCGTATGACGAGCCACCCGGAAACCCGGGTGGATTCAAGGGACGGTCAGGTTAGTCTGACGCCCTGCGCGAACTATGTACAAATAGCAAGAGGAGGCAAAGGAAAGAGAAACAAAATATGCGCAACATCCTACGAGTGAGGAGCGAGCCTCGCCCCCCTCCTGAAGCCTCCCTGCCTGCGCCTTAGCGTCCAGCAAGGGGGCGGTAGAGGTAGGCGAAGTATGCCTCTACCGCGTCCCACTCCTCCTCCTCCCCCTCTTCTTTCTTCCAGATTGGTGTGTCCAAATATTCCTATGTCCTGGCATCTCCGATGAACTCCTGGCGTTGCTGATGGTGGTGGGGGCAGTCGATATGGTAGCCGTCCTCCGAGGGGTGATCGCAGTTGGGGCAGGCTGGGGAGTCGACCTTGCGGATGAGGTGAAGCCAGTAGTTCTGTGGGCCCCGGTTGGTGCGCAGCCAGGTGTAGGCGGACAGGGCGTGCCTGTGCCATAGGCACCTGTTGGCTCCAAACCCGGGTTCTGAACGCATGTCCTTCCATCTTGCTTTGGCCGCGGCCCTGATACCCGCTGCGGTAGCTACCTGCTGGCTCCCTGCGATACGGCCTAGAGCTGACTCGTAGGCTGTCCTCTTGTCTGCCTTTTCGTTACCCGGGATAATCTAGTTTCGTTCCGGGAACGCATTGGTGTTCCGAATTCCAGTGCCGATCTGTTCCCATCACCAGCCGCTGCGCGTCAAGGCCGTGTTCGTATGCCTTTTGACTGGGATGTCTGCCCTCCAGCTCCGGTTGCAGCTTCGACTCCGGATTCGTTTCCTTTGATATCGCCGCACCCTTGTCCCACCGTCCTCCCCTCTGAGCTCGCGAGGTCTTGGTCCCTCTATGGCCTCTACCTTTACCATTTCTTTTTTTTTGGGGGGAGGGGGGGTAAACACAGAAGTTACCCGCTCATGGCGAGGCAGCGCATCGTCCCAGGTTACGCGTGGGAGATCGTCCAGCCCCCTGGGCTGTACGTTTGGAGAGCGCTTTCTGGTTCTGTATTGGTGAGGGCACTGGTAGACGTTCGCGTTCAACTTGGAGGTCGACTGGGGAATTGGGGAGTTGGTTGACGTTTTCAGGTTGCAGTTGCTGCGACATGATTCGAGGGGGGGGTTAAACGACGCAATAGGTAGAGGCTACGAGGGGCGCGTGGTGCTATAGGACTGGAACATCGCCATTCGTGCGACGGTGGGGTATTCCTACTCCCTATACGGACTCCTTTTTGCTAGTATGATTAGCCCCACACTCTATTTTGGATGAAATTAAAAAAGATAAATTTAGTTTCTTTGTTCGAACGCATCTGTGCATGTCCCACACCGGATATTCCGGAGAGATACATAGAGGCAAATTCAGGAATATAAAGTCACACTCATATTCCACTTCAGCCCCCGGAGACCTCTACCAGATTTTCAAACACCTATAACCAACCAGAGATCCAGAGCCCAGTACGAGATTCACATTTGCCACTCTAAACGAACAAGCGAAATGAGTACTACCCAGCGAGCTAGATCTATCAAAACTATTATCCCGTCGTCCCAGATCTGCTCCACTCTCGTCCCTTACATCTCCCAACCCCGGACACGCGAACAGGTCCGCATTCTGTGCCACCCTCCATCGCACAAGTCGACCCTGGGCTGTCCGCCCTGCCCACCTTATGGAGCCACCACTTCTGGGGTCCCCGGTCGGTCACTTGAAGCTCAGTCCCCGGAGCCCACCGCATCTGCCTCGCTTGCCATCCCATGGGGAAGGCCTGTCGGATGTCCGCCGGTGTCACTATGTCAGGCTTTAGCATCCTCTTGGGGCCTCCACCTCCTCTGTATTGCCTTTGCCCTTCCTGTCAGCCCCCTTTCGTGACCATCCCTTGGGGCTCTTTGGCGACTCTCGGGTTTTGCTCCCCGACTCGAGCCTCCGGCGTCACAGGTGCTCTTGTGCCACTACCCACTGTTTATTCTATCCGCTCGCTGGTGTTGCTGCCCATAACCTTGCCATCTCAATAGGTTATGAGCCCGGAAAGGATTAAGGAATATATTACTCTCATGGAAAGGCAGTTTAAGACCGGACGGAGTGAGCGGCCGGCTGGGTGCATGCAGGGGAACCCGCATAAGTAGGGTAACAGCTGAACCCAGGGCCAATAGAGGGATTTAGCTAGCTAGCTTGTTATTGTTATGTGTATCGTTACTAAGCAAATATATAGCAAAAGTTAGCGGGACAAAGTAGCGAAGAGGTTTAGAAGCTTTTATGTTATGTTAGCCGTTACTGCACTGCATATCTGGTAGCACCGGCAAACACAGATCACGATCATCGAACACTCATCGTCCCTATGGTAGCAAACACAGCGACAGGAGCAGCAACAGCAGCAGCCCTAGCGGTAGTAACTGCGAATGAAGCTCAGGAAGTCGCTGCTATGACATCACCACAATATTCACGTTATCGCGCACCATTACCACCCCCCACCCGTTCCAGAGTTCGCATTGAATCGGTTTACACAGAGACAGTGTGTGGAGCCTTTTCGGTTTACAAAAGAGGAAATACAACAGATATTACCCCACCTCCAGCTCAATCAAATTAGCTATCGCATTGGATGTGTGGCATCCCCAGAGGAAGCGTTTTGTGTTCTTCTATCACGACTATCCAGCAATAAACGGTTGAAGGATGATATGAGATTGTTTGGCAAGAGTAGAACATGGCAGTCGGTGATTTTCAATGATATGGTTACCCACTTGATCACCCGGTATAAGGAGAAGTTGCATTGGGATACTGAGCGTCTAACATATCAGCAGCTGCAGAGCTATGCTGAATATGTAGGTGCTCGTGGTCGTGGAGCTTCTATTTGGGGATTTGTAGATGGAACCTTGAAGATGATATGTCGGCCTTCTAAAGGTTAGCGGAGTTGGTATTCGGGATATAAGAAGCATCATGCTATTAAATTCCAGGCAATTACAACTCCCGATGGGCTTATTTCTCATCTTGCTGGGCCATTCGAAGGAAAGTTGGGGGATTGGGCTGCTTGGAAGCAATCTACCATTGAGAATCATCTTCGGCGGATACATCAAGGGCATTTAGGAAGGCATGGGCCTCGTGTACGGCTATATGTATATGGTGATCCTGCGAATAGTGCAGGTTATGGGGTAATAGGTCCATATAAAGCACTTCCAGGTCGACCGCTTCCTCCAGAAATACAGGCATTTAATGCATATATGTCTTCTTTACGGAGTGCAGTTGAACATAGCTTTGGCAAAATATCTGCTTTGTGGCCATTTGTTACACACTCACGAACTATGAAGATAGGGCATTCACCAATTGGAGCATATTATATGCTTGCTGTACTTCTGACGAATATCCATACATGTATACATGGCAGTCCCCCGGCCTCGACCTTGCTGGACCCATCCACTCCTGACAGGAGCCAGCCCCGAGGAGCTCTCATTTGGAGACCGAGATGACTACCGTACCCTCCCTCTCACCAGTATAGACATTCTTCCAACCGACAGCAAACGCTCCCAGGACAAGAAAGAATGGTACACAGAACTCTCCCGCCTCAAGGAGGATGGCTGGTCACTCACTTTCACTGACGGGACCGGAGGGAAAAATGGGGAGGTCGCAGCAGTGGCGGTGACTCATGAGTCGGAACATGGATCCTTCCTGGGAACCTGGCCACGGTTGCGGACGGGGAAGAGAAGGGAATCTCGCTTGCCCTCCGCTCGTCGGAGGCTGACAGACTCCTTGCCTTGACGGACTCTACGGCAAGCCAGCATGCGCTGTCAAACCTGAGCAGGGGCGCGCCACCTAGGTCTGGCATTGAGAAAGAGCTCAAGGACCTTCTCCACAAACGGGCACACCGGGAGACGGCTGTCGGTTGGGTCAGGAGCCACATTGGAATACTGGGCAACGAGAAGGCAGACAAGAGGGCAGCCTACGAGTCAGCACTAGGCCGCATCGTTGCGTTCGGAACCCGGGTTCGGTGCCAACAGGTGCCGGTGGCACAGACACGCTCTGCCGGCCTACCCCTGGCTACGCACTAAGCGAGGCCCCCAGAACTACTGGCTCCATTGCGTCCGCAAGGTCGACTCTCCTGCCTGCCCCAACTGCAACCACCCCTCGGAGGACGGCTACCACATCGCCTTCGACTGCCCTAAGCACCACCAGCAACGCCAGGACCTCATCGGGAATGCCAGGTCATGGGAAGACTTAGACACGCCAATATGGAGAAAGGAGGAGGGTGAAGAGGAAGAGTGGGATGTGGTGGAGGCATACTTCGCCTACCTCTACCGCCCTCGCCGGACGATAAGATGTGTGATATTTGCTGCGTTGCTTGCCTTTACTCGCTCGTATCGTTTTTGTTTTAATCTTGTAAGTAGCTTGCGCACTGCGGGGTGTCAGATTAATTTGACCGTCCTTTGAATCCACTCGGGCTTCCGGGTGGCTCGTCATACGACCCTTAAGGTTGTGCATACGTGTACTGAGTTTTTAAAAAAAATATATATATATATATATACATAGCAGTCAAATTGCAACCCAATTCGCATGTCCACCCCCCTCGCTCAGTCAATATCTTGCATTAATACCAGAAGCTTAACTGTCTCATTCCGATACTCTTCAAATTGATCCGATTCCTCCTGAGCCCGTTCCACTCAACCGCATTCTTATGCTCTTGATCCCGTTCCTACTGAGCCCGTTCCCGTTCTTTAGCTTAAAAACTCTCTTATTTGTTTCTTCCAACTTTCTTCCAACTTTCAATCTTCTGAACCAAACCTGTCTAAGCCTTATCACCTCCTGAGCTTTAAGAGATGGCAGTAGCAAGTTTTTCTACTGCAGCAGCTGTACGTTGTCCATTTGTACGTAAGACATCCAAGATATCTGAGTTTTGCCTTTTGATTCTTTGTCGTTTTAGAGCTGGAGGTGAATTTGTTTCCTATCGGTATCAGTATCTGAGTTACTACTAGATATCTTTTAAGACCATGTGCGTAGCAAATTAGCACGAGCCTTTCTTGATCGTGCTTGCTCTTTGTCAACCTCCGCTTTGCTCATCTGGGTTTTTTTTGCCTGTTCTTGCTGCTCATTCAAATGGGTAACCCATTCAATTAATGACTGCTTTAGCTCGGTATCTTATTGTACTGTTCCTCTATATATATTAGTTTGTATATATCCGAATTTTATTTATATATGAGCATATACCTGATTCCTTTTCCTCCTCTTTAATTTGAGTCTTATATTGAATAACTAAAGCTTACATAGTTTGTTGGGGATTTCAAAGTTCTTTACCGATTATCTCCTTTAAAAGTACTCGAATCTGTGTCAGAAGGCTTTCTTATTACCATACCGATGGTCTGCTTGATGCTCGATACATAGGCAGAATAGTTTAACTTTATCTTCCTCTGAAAGTCGGACTCTAGTACTGTTTCCACTGCTTGGAGTAGCTGTTCGGCTAGCTGATATTGATGGTTGTTCACGAGTAACCTGAACTGGTTGAGAAATGCTAGCAGTAACGCACTCTGTAGTGTAAGGAAGGTTTTGCTCGGAAGAAGCCATATCTCAAAATTTAATGAGTTATGATAACTATACAAGGCTGGAGAGTGAGTAGAAGAGGGGTACAGTTTTTGACCTAGTACCGATCCGTGATGGTGAAACGATCCATGTCAACTACCCTTGCCATGACACATATCCCGAGATACTACGCTGGCTAGACATCCTCTACAGACCGGGCAAATTGTTTCCTGACACTCTTGAATATGCTCTACAATATGCGCACACTAGGTAGTTGAATAACTTATGTGAAGCCATCATATGCACCAATCCACCTCAAAAAGTATGAAATTGCCCCCCCCCCTTCAGTGTGATCTCTTCACCCATAGATATAATGAACTAACAAGCCTACATAGTGCCAGCACCTTAACTTAGTATCTATATTTATGTTAGGATACAATATATTGGCATAGTGCTATATAAAAAGTTATTATTGTTTGGCACCTAACATGCATAATTTAGCTATTTCGAGCTTTTGGACCATATCCACTAGTTTTTCAGTACTTTGATCCTTCTCGACCTTTCGTATCTTCTGCAGCCTCTTTACCACTCATTCTGTACCACTCCTATATTCACTATACCCTGTACATTCTGTTATCCTATAGGCCTGGTAACTTAGGTCCCTTTACTCTGTAATATTGATTATCTAGATAACTGAGCAACCTGGCTGCAAGAATAGTATGTCTCTGGCAACATGACAATAGTGGGAGTAGATATAAGCTCAATGAAGGTGTACTTCACCTAGAACAGTTTGGAGATATTGAAAAAGCTAGAGATATGACATGGAGTATACAAATGATATCTTGAGCTCTATATCCTATAGCAGAAATAGGATATTATAGCTATTTAGTGGAACCTAAAGCAGCTATATATAAAGAATGAGCCAGACTAGATAGTTATACATAAAACAGCCTCAAAAGCCTTTCAGGAACCATATACGGATGAAAATCCATATACCTAGATAGATATTATATGCTAGGCCAGCTAGGTAGTCATGAATCGTGATTAAAATATTGTATGAACTGCTGCATAAGGTAAATGTAGTTGCTATAATAGACAGAGACATCTAGACTGTAATAGATAAAGCCTCCAGATTGTAATAAGCAGAGGCCTCTAGACTACAATAGACAGAGGTTTCCTGAGGGAATCTAGAAGTATAGGCTATAGACTTCCAATATCCTCTTCGGGAGCTGCAGATATAAATGAATATTGACCTGGTTAGAAAATATTCAAAAAACCTTATATATGTTATATATAAGGAAAAACATAGCACAAAATGATCATTGAGTAGCCTAATTAAGTCTGGTGTGTAGGATATAAGGATATAGGGTAGAAAGTGAGGGTGCATAGGGTATATAGGACATAGGAGTTGTGCAAATAGATTGGTAAAGAGGCTACAGAAGATGTGAAAGGTCGAGAAGGATCAAAATACTGAAAAACTAGTGGATATAGTCTAAAAGCTCGAAATGGCTGAATTATGCATATTAGGTGCCGAACAATAATAACTTTTTATATAGCACTATGCTGATATATTATATCCTAATATAAATATAGATACTAAGTTAAAGTGCTAGTACTATATAGGCTTATTAGTTCATTATATCTATGGGTGAAGGGGTCACACTAAGGGGGAGGGTGCAATTTTATACTTTTCAAGGTGGATTAGTGCATATAATGGCTTCACATAAGTTATTCAACTACCTAGTGTGTGCATATTGTAGAGTATATTCAAGAGTATTAGGAAACAATTTGCCTGGTCTATAGAGGATGTCTAGCCAGCGTAGTATCTCGGGATATGTATCATAGTAGGGGTAGTTGATATAGATCGTTTCACTATCATGAATCGGTACTAGGTTAAAAACTGTAGTAGTCTTGAGGTTTACATAGACCTCAAGATGGCTATTTTTATTTACTAACAAATGATTGCTATAGTAACCTCGGAAGTTGTCAGGTTGCCATAGAAACTTAACAAGAAAGTTACTAAGTTACTAAATCTCTCTGTGGTACTAAGTACCACATGCTGCATACCTAGCTGCATAGTGGCATACATGCAGTACTTGGATAGGAAGCTAGCTAGTCTAGATGTCGGGCTTGGCTCGAGGCTTGGCAGGGCCCATAAGGTCATATACCGGTTAGTTAGACTTAGCAAATACATGCTCATTATATACACACATCACATCATCCTACACCCTCTAGTAGGTGATAACGGGTGGCAACAGTGTTTATAAAAGACCCCACTCTACCTTTCTCTGTCTCTTCTGCTCACGCAACGTCTTGTATTCTACCCATGCTAATTTGAACCCTTTTTTTCTCTTTTTGGTAAATCGGTACTCACATTGAAGCCTCTCGCTAATGGCGAGCAGCGCATTCTCCAGGTTACGCCTGGGAGCATTGTCCTACCACGGGCCGCTGCCTACCTCGCTCTTTGAACCCTCTTGCCCTTGTCATAGTCCTTGACCATCGTAGCGCTCCCAGTAGCGCTCCCAGTAGCCCGCCCATAGTACTGTCATCAGCCTCGCCGTTACATCCTGCTTGCTTCGCTGCTGGTGTATGCGGAGTCGTCCTCCCCACCCGCGGCTACGCCTGAGGCTTGTGTGGTACACTCTGCCTCTGCTAGGACTTTCCGTGCTTCCTCCAGTATTTTGATGTTATACTGGGTGCCAGAGGACTCCGGGACATCATCTAACTGCATCCGCCATTTTCTGTTCCGCGGTTCGATAGCAAACAGTACCGATTCCCATAAGCACATGTACCAACTCCTCCGTGTACCCCATATGTGGGCGTTGTTCTCCTACATATTCGACCACGAGCATCCTTGTAATGTGGTCACTGTTCTCCGACCACTGCAATCCTCGTAGCGCTGCCAAAGTGAGCTTGTCCGTCCCCAGGGTCCTCTCCTACCGCGCGTCCCATGCCGCTTCCACTGTGTAGTACCTCTCCCCAGCTACTACAACCACCCGCTGACCCACTTGAGCATTCCCGCCTGTGGCCGGTTTCCAACTCCTTCCCATCTGCGGTTATACTTTACCATGGCCTTGCCTTCCATTCCGTGCGCTCTGAGTGACGCTATGTCCTCCTATATCTTCCTGACCAATCCCCGGTCCATGCAGTTGCGTGATGGTTGCGGCGGTGCGGGAATTACAAAATCGCGGACACCTTCCGGTAATTGCATTGTCCTGGTCTGGATCGTAATGGATACAAGTTGTCCGGGAAGAATTGCAGCAATCAATCCCGTTTTCGTAAGAGAAGAAGTCGCGATGTTCGAAACACCAACGAATTTTAGATATCCGTAAGGCGCACGGCGTGAGGTAGTTGTCCGCTGTGCCTAGTGATGCCTGGTTGTGCCGTTATGGCGATTTTTGTGCCTTTTTTCCCCTTCTTCTTTTGGTAAATCAGGACTCGCATTGAAGCTTCTCGCTTATGGCGAGGCAGCGCATCATCCCAGGTTACCCCTGGGAGATATCCACCTCTCTGCCCCGTATCTACGCACATGGCCAGATAGCCCCCTAGAGAAGGAAAAGGAAATACGAAATGCACAGGTAGAAACAGTTAAAGTCTCGCTAGAGTGAAAACCCCACAAGAATTCCCGCTCCAGTGGCCCGGGTCCTCTGTAAAAATTCATCCAACGTGCAAGTGGTGAAAACCCAATACCTCTCCCAATTCACGGTTCCAGTCAAAAAATGGGGTACGGAGTGAATCTCACTCATCCGCAGTGGTGCAACCTCTACCAAATTTTTCACGTAGATAACTAGTGACCATCGGTCCCCCACCTTATTCCCAAAACGTTACACCTTCATTATCCTCTTCAATCCACCTTGGCATAGCTCCTGGATTGTATCTGGTCGGCGCTCCATGCATAACCAATGTGCGCGCCTATGGTAGGGTATTGCTGCTAGGTGAGGGTAGTGACGGCTATGTACTCTTAGTCTATTTCGTCTCGCTTTGCTGTAGTTAATTCTCCGCTCCTATACTCGCTGTCGTGTTCACAATATTCTTGTTCATATCCACTCAGGTCTTTATAAGCCTACTAATTCTCCATTATACTATGTTCTGGAACTGCCTCCGCATATGTCTTTTTTTTCTTGGATATTTGTCCTGTAAGTAGTACTCTTTACTGCTGCCTCTTCCATCACTTGACTTGGTATATTTTTCTGCATCTTTTTATTCTCCGGTAGTAAAGGTGGTGATGGTCATAATGGTTACCTCCTAGATGGTGATAGTAGCTCCTTAAATGGTGATCATAGCAGCTTAAGTTGAAACAATTCCTCTGGCAAATCTCAAATTTCGGCTCCTGCCCCATCTGCCACCTTTTTCCTCTAGTAGTTGTGATGGTAATTCCTACTCTGTGTTGATACCATCACTTGTATTGTTGGAGATCTTGTATTTTCCGCCTGTAATTCCTCCCGAACTTCGGAATACTATATCCTGCTGTTCCCGCTCGTTAAAGTGTGTCGAGTAATAGCCTGGCTGCCCTGACTGGCACTCTAGCTGTCTCACCCCTGTCTCCTAACCAAATTGCCAATCTGTTCATAAGCTGTTCTATTGCCTCGACAAATATCTTCTGTGCCGTTGTTCCGTGGACACCCCGGACGGTAGCCCCTACAATCCTGTTGATATGTCGCTGCTGCCTTCGCATTCGCCTTTGCCTTTCCCTTCATCGGTACGCTTTTCTTCGGCATTTTGCAGTATACTCGCTCGGTGGCGTTGGAGTGATCCCTCCTATTGGCGCTGACGGCTAGGTGGTTGCTTCGGGGATTCCTCCTATTCGCTGACGCCTCCTGTCCAATCGCTGGTCCGAATGAAGCGTGATTACCGCTCCTGGCGGTGTGGGAATTACAAAATCGATGATTCGCTGCTTCCGCGGCAGTGTTATCCTGGGCCGCATTGCGATTAATACAGATTGTCCGGGAAGAATTGCAGTAATCCCCAGATTGCCGTGGGGAAAAGGGTGCGAAAGGTCCGTCGAGAAAAGAATTTCCGTGATGCCCTCGGCGTGGGCTACGCGATAGCTGTCCCTGTCTGTCCGCTACAGTTGCTATGTTGGCATATCTGGCAGCCAGTGTTTGAAGTTGAATTTCCACCTGGTTCGGATATGGTGGGTGAGAAAATGAGCGGCGGAGAGGATGGAGTATGAGTTATTTAATCAGTAATTTTAAGATTGTATTTTCACTGTTCTTCCTCTCCGTAATATGATTATCTTAATTGGTGTCGGGGCCCTGCAGGTCCCTGACGCATAGTGAGAGTAGCTTATCGTAAACGAGGGGTGTGTACTTTAAGGTGCGGAGGGTGCTGTGCCGGTTTGTTTAGGCATTAGCCGGTTCCTTAATGTCCGACCCTACAATGGCTTACCAGGGTACATAGTGGAGCCACACTAGACCGTAACTTGGCTACGCGGCTATATTAGTGGCGTATATGCCCGCCAGACTGGAGCGCTATGACGTATCCAATGACCTCATTCGTCCCCTGGCATAGTACCCCTCACGACCCCTCTTTTTCTTCCTCGTTCAGGCGTACAGAGGGGTCATGCAAGGACAACGATCATCACCTCTCGGCCATACAAGTAAAGACTAGGGATATGTCCTTTCAGGGGACAGACCATCTTGCGATCTTGGGTTTCATGCTTCCGGGCTTCCGCCTGTTGTTCATCAGCAATGACTACATCAACGCATTATTTTCCCTTGCCGCCTTCTCCTGCCATCTCCATTATGGATTCTCAGCGAGGTTCCCCAGCGAGAACTCCAGTGAGGCCTCCCTCCACTCCGGCCTACACAGGGCCGGAGTGGAGACCCGCACAGCGACTGCGACATGATGAATACATTGCGCTTCAAATAATGGTAGGAGTAAGGCCTCCGGACCCTACTATCACCTCGCTACCTTTTGTGACCACGGCCAGGTCGCCACGAGGGTGGGGTAGATCTTCCCCACCGTTTAAATGCTTGCGATGCGGGGAATGTTATCAGTCTAGGAATAAATTGTTTTTGCATTTACAATGCTCGGGCCATTTCTTCGCTGCAAGTACAGGTATTAGCACTGAAGTATGATTGATTTATAACTGAGTATTTACCTCCCTAGAAACCGCTGAAAGCAATTCCACGAGTCCCAAAAGAGGCACCGGAAAATCTTCTCCGCCGTTTAAATGCCTGCGGTGTGGACGGTGGTATCAGTCTAGGAATGAACTGTTTATACATTTGCAATACTCTGGTCATTTCTCGGCAGGTATATTTTTATAATCATGCGTATCCTTAAACCATTAACTCAAGAGTTTCCTCCCCAGAAAACAAGGAAGCCGATACCACGGCCCCTGAGAGATGCCATTTCTGCAATGCTGTCCTATAACGATGAGCACTATTCGGTACATATACCAGTTATTGTTAGGAACTCCGCTAATGTTACCTGACCTAGAACATTACAACCGCACGCCGGACCACTACGGCGGGAGTAGGATATTGATATGGTTTGCATTTTTCAGCGTTGCTCGCTTGTGCTGCCCGTTTTTAGGTGTTATTTCTAGTATGCGGCTTTACTTGCTTTGGGCTAATATTTCCAGCTAATATGTTTATTGAGGGTTAGCGTCAGCTTTGTTATGTTTGTCTTTATAATATTCTATTTGTTTACTAGTCTCTTGCCCGTACATTTCAGCGCGTGTGGCGGTTTTGTTGTCTTTTGTCTTTATAATACTCTGCTTGTTCACTAGCCTCTTGTCTGTTCAGGGCGTGTAGTTTTGAACCTTTTTTTTTTTTTTTTTGAACTCAATACTCGTATGCACAACCTTAAGGGTCGTATGACGAGAAATACATGTGTAGTTTTGATACTCTTTGCTTTGTTCATATATCAACAATATACTCCCAACTTTAATATTAGAATTGTTTATAAGTTACCCCTCGAATAACTCGGGTGACCCCTGTCTTTATTACCCACTGTATTGATGCGGCCGATAAGCGGGCCCGCATGTTATCTGATTCTCCAGATCACCACTTCAGATAGAGTTTCCGCCTAGCACGGCCTAGCGATTTTACTGGACTAGTGCGATCCCCATGATATCATGCAAGCATCGCTTAAAGCAAATGTCCGAAATAGTCTGCCCACCAAGGTAAGACCCTATGATCGGCCAAAACCACCACTAGCAATGCCAACCGACCGCCCTTTACGCACTATAATCACGAAGTGGCCAGAGAAAATCCTTGGAACCGTCTAAGGTAAGACAGCAACTGACACACCAATGACCAGCCTAGTGAAAACAGACAGCGATATAAGGCTGGCAAAAATACAGATAACAAAATCTACTGCCGAACGTCGCTCGATAAGGAGTCCTCTGATGAAGTCTCGACCGCGCAACAACACCGGAAGAATCAGCACAAGTCTGGTAGTAGCAGCGGATTGGACAACGAAGCGAGAGCTGCAGAAAGGGGTTTGAAGCAGCACGACGGTCCAGTGTTCTCAACCGGCCAGGCCAGGCCAGGCGAAGCTAAGGCCTGGGCCGGCTTGGGCCACGGTAAGGCAGGCTGGGCCTGGCCTTCTTATTCAGGCCGGCCTGAAGGAAGGCCTGGGCCGGTCCAGGCGGCCTGAATAAGGCAGGCCGCCTGAATAGCCTGAATAGCCTGTTCCGCACGAGGGTCTAGAAAGATCGAGAACTCAATTTAAGAACCAATAACTAGCTACCTAAACTACGAATCGGGATCTTTATCACGAATACCTTTTGCCTCTAGTTGATCTAACATGGCTTGTACCTGCTCTGCATCCTTAAACGCAATAATTCCACCATCAATACGCCATGACTTCATACACTCAACTGCCTGAATAATATCCTCCTTCAACCTATTCCACCGGTCTGTCACCATCAATCCTGTACTGCTAAACACACGCTCTACCTCTGAACTCATAGCCGGAATTGCTAGAATGTCAAGCGCCATTCTGGATAGTCGTGGGTAGTCCTTTTGGTGTTGAATCCACCAGAGTCGTGGGTTCTCAATATCAATGATAGCGGAGGAGATGAAGTCATCGAGTTCATCTTTTTGTCGAATTCTAGGTGCTCGCTTAGATCTCCACAAGCGCAAAGTGGATTCGGTGCTCTCCGTACTTGGACCGATGGTCCCAGTTGATTCCGCTAATGATTTACTTTCTCCAGTGTCTTTATATCTATAGTAGATAATTAGTACAATAAGATTTAAAGGGTAAGGCACATACTTACGTAGTCTCCCATAACAGCTGTACTTTAGCCTTCGCATTCTCAATCCAGGTCGGATGTTCAGCCCAGTTCGTCTCAAAGTAGTCGATTTTCATAGATGGGTGAAGAACAACTGCAGCGTACAGGACGGTATTTGCATCAGTAAGCGCATTATGGTCTCCTGATCATCATCGAAAATCCCCGACATATCCATAGATGAAGAGTCAATATTATCCATAATCTTGCACATAGGTTAACGTACTTTTTTTTTGTTGAAATATTATAGATTACTTACCACGACAAGTGATACAACCGTTGCTGTTTTTTTTCTCTTTTTAATACTCTGTACTCGTATGTGGTCCCGATACAACCGTTGCTTTCAAGTGGATTGACCCGATAGCAACAGATACAGCTACAACTTTATGGTAATTACTCTTAAGCGACAGTCCTGAATAGCCTGGACTGCCGCTTGAATAGCCTGGGCATGGCCTGAATAGCCTGGACCACGGCCTGAATACCCTGGACCATGGCCTGAATAGCCTGAATAGCCTGGACTATGGCCTGGACGGCCTGAATAGCCTGAATAGCCTGGACTACGGCCTGGACGGCCTGAATAGCCTGGACGGCCTGATTACGGCCTGAATAGCCTGGGCCAGCCTGAGGCCGGTCCAGGCTATTCAGGCCTCATGAGGTCAGGCCGGGGCCGGCCCAGGCGGTTTCAGGCCTGCCAAGACCTAGGCCCCCAGGCCAGGCTTCAGGCGGCCTGGTCGGCGGCCGGGCCGGTTGAGAACACTGGCACTGCCACGACCTCCAGCCCTTCTCCAGGAGCAGCTCAGCTAGGCGGAGCAATCAGACGAATAGGAGACAGACTGGGTGAAAGTGGAACAGTACGTTTTGGGACAGAAGGAGAGACCTACAGAGGTAGTATTCACGTTCTTTGGGGACGCCTACAAGGAGCTCCGAAGGAAGCTAGCGGACGAGTGGACCAGAGAGGTGCGCCTATGTGGAAAGAGTAAGAGGTGGTGGAAGAGAGAATGGAAGGAGCTACGCAGGAGAGGAAGGAGGTCTAGAGAGGCGAGGAGGGAGTTGGGACGAAGAATCAGGGAAGCAAAGGCGGAGATGTGGAGCCAGTGGGTGACAGAGGGGAAGAACGTCTGGGACATTGCTCGGGTCTCACGTAACCCCTTCAACATCAAGCCCAGGTGTGGAGACATCACTGCGGAGAATGGCAGCATTGCCAGGACTCCAGACGAGAAGCTGGTAGCATTTAGCAAGCACAACCTGATCGATGAAGGAGGAGAAGAGCTGGCAGTTTTCAGGGATGGTGGTATCGAGGCAGAGGTAATAGCACGGATGGAAGTGGAATCGCGGATGCAAGAGCGAGTAAGGAGGGCATTGAGAAAAACGAAGAATGGTAGTACACCAGGGCCAGATGGGATCTCGTGGCGCCTCTTAAAGAAGATACAAGGGACGAGCTTGGGTAGGGAGGTACTGAAGGACGTAGCTCAGTGTGCGTCCGTGGAACTCAACTCAGTCCAGCCAGCAGAGTGGAGGGAAATGAAGATGGTGATGATCCCAAAGCCCGGAAGGGATCACTCCAAAGTTAAGGGTTGGAGGCCAATAGTTTTGGCTAATACAATCGGCAAGCTAGCAGAGAAAATCATTGCAGAGGAGCTGTAAGAGATACCAGAACTATGGCATGAACTAGCCTTTGCTGGGAGGAAGGGACAGGGAGCAATAGATAGCGTAATGCTAATGGACAAGATAGTTCAGGGTAATCCAGGGGGAACATTATATGGTCGAGACATCAAGTCTGCCTTCAACCACCTACGACGGGAAAAGATGGTGAAAATGCTATGGGGATATCCACAGTTGAAGAAGTGGGTGGATGCCTTCTTGCAGCCACGAGCTTTTGGGATAGAGGTGGATCGCAGAGATATCGGGAGGGCCAGGATGACATCTGGGACACCACAGGGCTCACCGTTGAGTCCCTCCCTTTTTACCATATATATGTCCGGAATGATCAGAGAAGCGGAAAGGAGGGAGAGGGAGGTAGGTAGGGTTGGGCTACGAGGGCGGAGGAGGGGTGGAACATTTGTGCCCCTTTCGTATGTCGATGATGTTAATTCTGTGTACGTTGGAGGTGAGGGGAGGTTGGACAACTTCCTGAAAGCAGCGGCGGAGGAGTACGGATTAGGATGGGATGATAGCAAGAGGTGGAAAGAGGCAGAGGCATCACATCTGGGTGTCAACATGAGGTCGCGGAGGAAGCATCAAGCATATCGGACAGCAAAGGGGAAGGCTGCATGGGAGCTAGTATGGCGACTCACCAAGTTACCGCCCAAGGGGAAAAAGCAGATAGTGTGCGGACAGCTGCTTCCGATACTGACATATGGTGCCGAGCTGCATACCGAACCTTCAGAGGTGATGGAGAGGTTGAGCGCAGAGTGGGGAAGGTGGATATGTGGGGGGTGGAGGGGTAGTGTGAGGACAAAAATCGAGGATATCACTGGAATCCCAGATCTGAAAATATGGATGTGGATGAAGAGGATCCGGTGGGCAGCGTCGGTTTATGGGAGGGCACTGCCAGCGTTGAGGGAGACCGCGGAAGGGATACTGGAGGGAGTGTTAGAACCGGACGCGGTGCTCCACTGGATGTCTGGAGGGGACGAAACTGCGGGGAGGGAAGTAGATATTGCGGAGCTGGATGCAGGAGAAGTGACAGCATGGTCGGACGGGTCACGACAGGAAGGGGTGGCGGCGGCAGCAGCAGTGGGAGGAGAGGCGGGAGAGGAGTGGGAGGAGGGTGTATACTTAAGCTCTCTTGCCACGGTGATGGACGCTGAGATGTTAGGAGTGGTACGAGCATGGCAGGCGGGAAGGTCGACAGTGGCACTTGATAGCCAGGGTGCCATCAGGCGACTGCAGAATCTACGCTTCGAACAGCCACGGTCGTGGATAGAGGAGTTGGCAGTGGGGGAGATGGTGAAGGGCCACAAGACGGTGATGTGGGTAAAAGGGCATAGTGGAGTGGAAGGCAATGAGAGGGCAGACAGGAAGGCGAAGGAGGTGGCATGGGTGGGCAGGAGGATGCTACGACCTGACGTTATCACACCGGCAGGCATCCGACAGGCTTTTGCCATGGGGTGGCCGTCCAAGCAGACAAAGTGGAACCGGGAAGCCCTACGGGGGTTGACGTACATCGTTACTGACCGCGGACCGCAGCGCTGGTGGCTACATAAGGTGGGCAGGGCGGACGACTCGTCGTGCGGGTTGTGTGAGGAGGGGGTGGCACAGAATGCTGCACACCTACTGAGCTGTCCTGGGGTGGCGGATGGCAAAGGGCGAGAATGGGAGCAGATATGGGAGGACCCGGAGTGGTGCGAGAAGCTGGCGGAGGTAGTTCGGGGGTGATTGGGGCAGTGATAACGGGGTTGTGGTAGCTGATTTTTGGGGGGTATCTTGTCATGTACGTAGATACGGGGCAGGGAGCGGCCCGGTGGTTGGATAATCCCGTCAGGCTTAACCTGGGGGATGCGCTGCCTTGCCATAAGCGAGATGCTTCAATGCAAGTACTGATTTACCAAAAAAAAAAAAAATCAGACGAATCATCCAAGCACCACCGAGCGAATATATGGCACAAAAATGCGGACCGACACAGAAAAAAGCATCGACAGCAGCACTATGCCTTCCACTCTGCGCGTTACTCTCAACTCCCTCCTCTAAATTGCGGATTGCCTGGCATCGTTGAAGGGATCGTGCATAACCGCGGAACAGAGGACGCTGTCGCTGCGGGTTTTTTGGCAGTCAATCCTTACTCGCATTAAAGTATCTCGCTTATGTGAGGCAGCGCATCATCCTGGATCTTTGACAGGAGATTGTCAAGCCCCTGGGCCGCTCCCCGCCCCGTATCTAACTACATGACCAGATGCCTCCGGAAGAAGAACACAAGGAAAAAGCAGAAAAGAGAACCAACAACGACGCGCAATTCACTACATACCGCCATCAATCTCTCAGCGCCTCCGCCTCGCACCACTCCGGGTCACCGCATACATTGGGGTTCCTCGCCATTCGCCGCCCCTGGCCGCCCCAACAGGTACATCGCGTTCTGTACTACACATAACCTACACGTCGGTTCTTCCCTGTCTACCGTGTACAGCCACCACCCGGTCTGTCAATAAACATGTCAACCCCCGGAGTGCTTCCCTGCTCCAGCCTGTCTACTTCGATTTCACCCATAGAGAATGTTTGTCCAATGCCAGCGGGTGTTGCGATATCAGGCCTAAGCATTCTGTGACCAATCTATGCTTCTCCTTCGCCTTCCTTCCGCTCGCTTATCTCCGAGCACCCCGCTATGCCCTTCACCCACATCGCGTCCTTCCTCCGGCTCCTTCGCCTTGCCTCAACCCAAGATGGCGGCTGGTCGAACTGTAGGTTTACCTGCTGCCCGATAACCCCGTGGTTGTCCAGTGGAACCAGGGATTGGCCCGCGTGCCATGCAATCACGATCCCCAAGAGTACTGCATCCATAACTGGATCCTAGGCACTCCCTAGCTACCTCCTCCACATTGCCCTGCCGCCGCTACCCCCTCCTCTACGGCTATCAGTCCATGCTTGAACTCGGAGCTCCTCTAGTTCCTCTACCTCCACTGACAGTTGCTTCGCCGAACCACTGCAGCACCACATCCACTTCTAGTGTCTCCTTTATAATCCCGTCCACTTGTTCCTAAGCAGTGGGAACGCTCACTTCCGGATGACTCGTCATGCGACCTACAGCCAGGGGGCAATTGGGCCCTGCGCTTATGCTTTGAATATCCGCGCTGGTTGATCGAAGCTGAGGCGGTAGCGGAGGTGGAGAAGGAGGGCAGAGCGCTGATGGGGTTGAAGGGGCGGAGTGCGCTGGAGGGAAATGAGAGGGCGGACAGGAAGGCGAAGGAGGTGGCGCGGGCAGGAGGATGCTACGGCCTGACATTATTACACCGGCAGGCATCCCACAGACTTTTCCATGGGACGACTTTCCAAGCAGGCGAAGTGGAACCGTGACGCGCTGCGGGGCTTGACATATAGTCACTGACCGCGGACTGCAGCGCTGGTGGATGCATAAGGCAGGGCGGAGGGCCCTCTGTGTGCGCTGTGCGAGGAGGGGATTGCGCAGAACGCCGTGCCTCTGTTAAGCTGCCCCGAAGTGGCAGATGGAAAGGGCGGAGGTGGGAGCCGATATGCGAGGATCCGAGGTGGTGTGAGAGGTTGGCGGAGGCGGTGAGGGGTCATTTCCTATGTCAGTTTCGTGGCGCGGTCGAGGTATGTGCGGGATATTTGGAATCCGGGGGGTATTTGGTCATGTACGTAGATACGAGGCAGGGGCGGCCCAGCGGTTGGACAATCCTGTCAGGCTTATCCTGGTGGGATGCGCTGCCTCGTCATAAGCAAGTAGCTTCAATACAAGTACTAATTTACCAAAAATAAAAAACAATAAAAATATAAAAAAAAGGTGGCGTGGGTGAGTCGCAGGATGCTACGACCTGACATCGTTACCCCGGCGGGCATCTGACAGGCTTTTCCCATTGGGTACCCTTCCAAGGAGGCGAAGTTGAATCCGGAGGCTCTGCGGCGTTAAAGTACATAGGTACACACCGCGGACGCAGTGGCGGCCACTCCTGGAGCCAGCGGCGGAGTCCGAGTCTGAGTCTGAATCCAGGCCTGACCGGAGGGGTACGAAGTGATCGATGAGGCGGGGGAGGCGGCTCGTTGCTCCGGTAAGGCGGAGTCAAGATATGCGTGTGACGTACGAAGAGCACATGGACTGCTGGCTTGTTCAACGGAGCGAATTATGTGATGGGCATTCAATGGATATTGAAATGACCTTGGGTGGTGAGGGTCCTATTTCTACATTCTATTTTGGCTTTGCTTTGCATATATATTGTCACTTATTAATCAATCCTCGTTCACCCGAATGCTTCCGACTGGTCAACTGTCCCAACCAGTCGTGAGCAGGCCGAGAGGGGCGAAACCGGCGTGGTTGCTGAATGGAATGGAATAGCTTACTTGCTTACAGTGTCGGTAAGGTCTCAGAGTCTGACGTTATACAAGAATACTCTGGTTCACTTATACGATAAATTCTCTGGTATCACTTCCAATTTGCAGAAACCCCCGTTGTTGTGAGATTAGCATTTTACCACAAAATACAGATGGGAAAAGCCGCAATCTATCACGGAGAGGTCGATGCAAGACAACTGAAATTGGTGAATGGAAGGTAACGCAAACTGAGAAACAGAGAATCTTTTCAGCATTAGAACACGATAGTAGAATACGAGACCGAATGGTAACTTACTATTCCTGCACCCGTATTCCTACATCCTCTACCGCCGCCATGGCACGCCCTCCCCCCCTCTCCCCGGCCCCCTCTGACCACCCCTCCCGCCCCTCCCCCTACTCGGCCCACCCCTTTCCCCCCCATCATCCTCACCTGACTCCCTACTTGGACTCTGACCGCCCCGACGCTCGGCCAACAGCAGTGCCATCACCTCCTGCATCATTTCCCTGTGAGCCCTCCGCTCTTCCCTCTCCGCCCTCCGCTCTTCCCTCTCCGCCCTCCGCTCTTCCCTCTCCGCCTCCCTCGCTTCCCTCTCGGTGGCAGAAGCTTGAAGGAAGGATTCGAGGAGCAGACCTAAAGTGTCGAGCTCAGGATTTAGACGGGGTGGAGGAGGGGGAGGTGATACAGGTGGAGGGGGAGGTGATATAGGTGGTGGGGGTGGTGGTGGTGGTGGTGGTGGCGGCGGTGGTGGTGGTGGCGGTGGTGCGGGTGGTGTGTTCAGAAAGTTCCACAGCTTTCCAAACAAATATTCAACAAACTTGAATATACAGTCTGCTACCCAGTTCACCCCTGGTTGGACCATGATGGTCCAGATACCGCGCCAGGGGTCACCAAGGGGGGACGGTGAAGGCATGTCGAGTTTGTGGTGCTGCGGAATGACTGCTGTAATATCGTAGGTAGTTGATTTCGTGTTTTTTGCGTTCGCTTTTAGTGTTGAGAGAGTCGAAGTTGATGGGAGGGGAAAGGACTCTCTCTGCGTTCGATCGACCGCTTTTTTCCTGCCCTTCTGCCTTTTACCAGTGACGGCATGTGGTCTGATTACCACCACGATATGTCCATGTTCGACTGCCGAATTGGGAAAGCAGGAACCACGTGACGGGTTCCCGATCGAGCCAAGCTCATATCCAGCAACAGGTATCCGGATCTGCATTTTGCCAGTTAAGTTCGTGCCTTCTAGATCCTTTGCTCTGTACGTGTGTTTATATATATATATATATTGTGGTTTTCCTGATTGGCGCTCATGGAGGCAGTTGGGAAAGGGGGTGGGGGGGCGATTATAAGCGCCACTCATTGGTGGTGAGCCTGTTATCCCACATGACGGAATTGCGGGGAGGACAGATTCTCAAAGTTTGTAGTATGAGCAAAAAGATAGTTTTTTCGCGTGGGATGTCTAATATAGAAATTACTTTTACTTCATCATGATCATCTTATACAGCTAGGTGGCAAAAGGTTTCATACCCGACATGAAACGCCCCTCCATGCTATTACCCCTCATGCTAACTTGTAACGCTCGCATCTATTGGCTATCCCTATGTCCGCTCATTTGGACATAGGCCCCTCAATGCTATTGCAGTTACCGGGAGTAGAGTGGTTTGGATAGAAGGGGACATTCTCTCAAACATAGTGGCGTCATGCCAGTGCTTAAATATCAGACCGGGAGGCTTCACTTCTCTGGCGACTTGCCATCGATCCGCTTTCCGTGATATTTGGATCAACTGATCCGGGGTATCTCAAACATGAGGTGTATCGGGTGCTGGTACCCTTACCAAATCTGTGGTTCCCTCCCAGTAGCAAACACCATGATCCTCGCCTTCTTCAGTAAATCCTTCCTATTCGTATCTTCAATCAATTCTTCCCTGGTGCTGTAGCAGAGGACCCTATGTAGTACTTTCGCATTCAAAAAAGTAATGGTGGGGGGGTTGCGGGGGGTATTTTAGCCAGATGGAATCTGTTCATGACCGATTCAACCCCTGTGACTTTTTCTTTTTCTTTCCCCTTCTCCTTCTTCTTCCTTTTCACTCCCTCCTCCAATCTTCCCAGACCAATCACCGCCTGTACAAAAGTAACGGCCTTCTCTCTCTTCTCTATACTTTCCACTATATCGCCTTCTTCTCCCCTCCGCGCTCCCCCCTCCCCCCCTCCATCATTGTCTTGAACTTGAAAGAAGCCAAATATTCCTCAACCTCCAAGTGTCTTCCATTTGTCTTTTCAAATTTTATGACCAGCCTCCTCCTCTGTTCCTTTTTCATCCCCACCGACCCCATAAGGTGTCTTAACGAATCCGCGTGGCAGCGACATAAACCAATATTGAAATGGACCCCTCCCTGCCTTCCGTATCGAGTGACTGTTGGCTGGTTGAATCCATTGTTCCAGCTTGAAGTTTGTCTATCGTCAAAGTTTCTAAAGGGGCTCAATATGTGGTGCGAGGATGGGAGAGGGTTCTTAACAAAGTATTTGGCAATACTTATTAGGTAGCGGAATGGTCCAGGAGTTGGTGCAGGGGGTAGTGTGGGTCGGAGTGCTCTGGCAGCAGAGTGGTAGGTGGTAATGTACGCTTGCTTGGTTAGAAGAGAGAGAGCGGAAATCGAGCTGTCCATGTAGAAGAGTCTAGCTAAGCGCCCAAAGAAAAAGACGGGCTACACAATGTGGGCAGGGCTGATGACCCGACCTGTGGGTTATGTGAGGAGCGGACAGCGCAGAACACGGTACACCTGCTGCGCTGGCCCGGCGTCGCTGGCAGGAAGGGGGGGAAGTGGGAACAGATTTGGGATTATCCGGGGTGGTGCGAGAAACTCCCGGGGGCAGTGAGGAGGTGATTCCATATGTCCATTTTTCCTTTCTCGGGTGGGAGCATGCGGTGGGGTGTTTTCAGGGGGGTATCTGGTAATGTACGTAGATACCGGTGGTTTGACAACCCCGCCAGGCTTAATCTGGGGGATGCCCTGCCTCGTCATGAGAGAAGTTTCAATACGAGTACTGATTTACCAAAAAAAAAAAAAAATCCCCATACAACCCGCATAACGGATCATCCGCCCTGCCTACCTTATGTATCCACCAGCGCTGCGGTTCCTGGTCCGTGACTATATACGTCAACCCTCGCAGTGCCTCTCGGCTACAGCTCGTCTGCCTGAAGGGTCGCCCCATGGGAAAAGCCTGTCGGATGCCTGCCGGAGTAACGATATCAGGCCGCAGCATCCTCCTGCCTACCATGCAACCTCCTTTGCTTTCCTATCTGCCCTCTCATTCCCTTCCACGTGCCCCTTCACCTACATCACTGCCTTGCCACCTCTCCCCATCTCATCCACTGCGAGCTCCTCTATCCACGACCGCGGCGGCTCGAAACACAGGTTCCGTGGATGATCAATAGCCCTCTGGCTGTCTAGGGCTACCACCGCCCTCCCTGACTGCCATGCTCGAACTATGCCTAGCATCTCCGCATCCATAACCATGGCGAGGGATCCTAGATACACTCACTCCTCCCATCCTTCTACTGCCTCCCTTCCTCCTGCTGCTACCGCGGCGACTTCTTTCTGCGGGGGTATCTGGTCATGTACGTAGATACGGCGCAGGGAGCGGCCCGGTGGTTGGACAATCCCTTCAGGCTTAACCTGAGGGGATGCGCTGCCTCGTCATAAGCGAGAAGCTTCAATATGAGTACTGATTTACCAAAAAAAAGAGAAAAAAAAGACTTCTTTCTGCCATGACTCGTCCGATTACGCCGTCACTCACTCCGCCATCAACTCTGCGACCTCAACCTGCCTTCGGACATCCACCGAAACTCCGCGTCTGGCTCAACCACCTCCCGCAGAATACCCTCCGCAATTCCCCTCAACATTGGTATCGCTCTCCCGTATACTGACGCCGCCCACTGGATTCTTATTTGTCTGTATCCATGTCTTGAGGTCCGGGATTTCGGTGATGTCCTCCACCTGTTGTCTAGAACTCCCTTCCTACCCTCTACAGATCCACCTACCCACTCCCCACTCAATCTTTCCAAAAAGTCCGATGGTTCTGTATGCAACTCAGCCCTGTATGTCAAGCTCGGGAGGAGCTGTCCGCACACGATCTCCTTTTTCGCCTGCGGGGACAACCTCATTAGCTGCCATACCAACCTCCACACTACTTTTCCCATCGCTGCTCGATATGCCTGTGCCGCCTCTTGGATTTCACATTAACCCCCAAGTATGGTGCCTCCGCGTCCTTCCACGTCTTCCCATCCTCCTACCCCATACCGTAATTTCCTGCTGCCATCCTCTGAATCTCGTCCAGCCTATTCTGCCTGCCAGCAAATACTGAGCTGATATCCTCCACGTATGACAGAGGAATAAGCGTAGTCTCCCGTGCCTCGCACCGCTCTCGTAGCTCTTCCCTTCCCCTTACTGCTGCCATTCCCTCCGCATCCTTAATCATCGGTGACATATACATAGTAAACAGGGAGGGACTCAGTGGTGATCCCTGTGGTGTCCCCTGTGTCATCCTTGCCTCCCCAATATACCTGCTATCCACCTCCATCTTAAACTGCCGTGGCTGGAGGAAGGCCTCAACCCACTCCTGTATATGCAGGTGGCCCTGCAGAATCTCTTTCTTTTCCCGACGCTAGGTAGTGGTTGAAGGCAGACTTGATATCCCGACCAATGACAATGGCGACCATACAGTCCACTCCCGAATTCTCCCGGACAACCTTATCCATAAGCATTACGCTGTCCACTGCCTCTCGCCCCTTTCTCCCTGAAAATGACAGTTCGTACCACAGCCCTGGAATCTCCTGCAATTCCTCTGCAACTATCTAGTCAGCCAGTTTTTTCAGGAGTCACGATATCACATCTGGCCCTGTTGCGCTACTATCCTTCGTTCTCTTCAATGCCCGTCTCACTCTTTCTGTCATCCGGTCTGCCACTTCCTTTCTTTCCATCTCTGGCTGGACCTCCTTCTTCTCTACCCCCATAACTTCTTCTTCTATCGCTGCCATGCCAACTGCATCGATGTGTTCTCGTGCCCAGACTCTGAGACTATGCTGTAATGAGTCCCGGAGTAGTAGAGGTAGTAGACTAGAATATCAGAAGAGAGAGAAGGAAAAATTGAAGTCTCCTGACCGCTGGCATGGCCTCATCAAAGATATACAAGCTTACAATGCATGGCACGGTCTCGGTCAAACGGCGTGGTCAAAAGAGCGTACTGCTGTGCCAACCAAAGTTTCATGCTCCTTACACAAAAGACAAAAAAGGTCAAACAAACAAACAATCCTCATAAAAGCTAGTCCAAGCCCCTTTTTCCAACCCAATTCTCCTTCGAAACGATCGGGATTGCTTCTTTAAAAAAACACTCCCTATTCGTGCCCACTAGACTAGCCTACCTACTCATCTGCATGGACGGCATATCGGTAAGGTTTGCCCCTTGGAAAACTATCAAGAGTGTCATATGCTGTCTTTTTGATTACCCGGATCTTTAAGGGCATTGTACTTACATCATTCCATGTTCTCACCCTTCCTTTTGGCCCCAGAACCGACTTCGGAATTCTTTTTGCCCCAGCCTTGGGTTTAGTGCTCACCTTTAAGCTCTTTTCCGTTGAACCCTCTCCCAGCTTGCTTTTTCCTACTTTCCTCTTGAGGCGTGTGTAATCTCCGGGGAGCACCGTCCTCTTTGGAGCACGCTGGGGAGCGCCAGGAAGAGGAACGTTGCGAGGCCGCATTCTTTGGAGATAACGTGCAGCTTTTGTTTGGCGGACGGCTGGTTTTAGTTGGACTCTGGACGAGGAAACAGGTGGCGGTGGGATATTTGCCTTACGTCCCATCTTTCTATTTAGTAATGTCAACGTTCTTTGACTGGACGTTGGTGACATATTACGACTCACGACTGGTTTATTTGCCAATATAAGCGTAGATTGACGAGTCCCAACGATTTTATTTGCTATTGTAGGAACAGGTTCACCGGTCGGTGGACAGAGTTTACGAGTAATGACTGGTTTGTATGCCGTGACAGACGCAGACTGACCAGTGGGTAGCGAGCATTTACCAGTCATGACAGCTTTGTTCGATATGACAGTCGCTGACTTGCGAGTCGGAGAAAACTTTCGAATCTCCACCACATTGTCTCTCATCACCGGCGTAGCGTGGCCAGTTGGTAGAGAGAGTTCACGAGTCACAGCAGATTTGTTTGACGTGGCCAAGGCAGATCCACTGCTCGAAGGACAGCGTTTACGATCCACGACAGATTTGTTTGCCATGACGGTCGTAGATTGAGTAGTCAGTGGAGAGGATTTACGAGAATTGTTTAACACGGCCGTAGATGGGCCAGTTGATGGAGAGGGTTTGCGAGCCACAACAGCTTTGTTTGATATGACAGACATCGATGAAGAAGATTTCCGAGTTTCCACCGAACTGGCTGCCATTGCAGGCGTAGCTTGGCCAGCCGGTGGAGATAGTTTACGATTCACGACAGTGCTAGTTTCAGGCCTGGAATTCACTTTCAAAAGAGGTTTCTTTGTGAGGGAAGCTACTGTTTTATAGCACGAAAGTGAGCATTGGATGGAAGGTTTTATTCTCGTGATCCCTTCTCGGGGAAGAGCTGCCTGGGACTCAGTATCCAGTGCCCAGTTTTGCACAGAGGACGAAGTCTGTCGCTTTGGGTTCTTCAGCACGGGGATCCTGGATTTCATTCCCCCAGGCAGCTCCCTCAGTGCTGCACTGATGAGGGGCTTGGTTGACTCTGGCCGCTGGTGCCCGCACGCAACGGGGATTCGGGATTTAAAGCCTGCAATCGTGTTCTGCATCTTGATGATAGAAGTAGACATGGTTATTTGATAGAAGCAAGTGTTGGTTGGAGGTTTTGTGTAGGTGGGTTCTTTTGCTCGGGAGTATTTGAGGAACAGAATGATGAGGATAAGTCTAGAGGGACGTGCTAATAATATCCTGTCGCTGAGAGGCTCTGCGGAGGGGCATTACTAAGGGAATTTAGTGGGAGCGTCGGGCTTGGCTCTGGATGACTACGAGAGAACAAAGATAGGGGCTTTTAATCTTCTCGCCTAATCCCGGTTGCTTAGTCAAACTTCTCTTACGTGATTTGCCGAATGTTATGGAGAGTCTCGTGACCCTCCTAGAGAAGCAGTCTGGCTGGCGCCGCCTCTTGTAAGTAGACTTGGGTAAAGGTTTTGGATCCGCTTCCGATTCTCTACGAGCGCCTGGTGCCCGCCATACTACATTTCTATGTCACAATTAGTCTGGCTGTCATAAGTGGCCTATTTTTTTTTATTTTTTTTTTTTACACTCAGTTCCATATGCGGTCCCGCAAGGGTCCATGATGGGAAAAACAAAACCTCATTGCTCGTATGCGCCACCTTAGGAGTGGTATTATGAGCCACTAGGAATTCCTATTAGATTCAAGCTACAAACAAGATACTCTGCACGACCGGCAGGGAGAGAGAAATGGTTCTCATGGACCAGGAGGAGAAAAAGAACAAAATAAACAACCGCTAGCTGGTACAGCCATCACCTGTCCCAAGGATCCAATGACACTGATGGCAAATGCGAAGAATAGATAGGAAGATAATTCAATACAGAATTCATGCAAGTAGAAACACCTGACAAATTCACGCGGGTAGAATATCTAACATCTGCACTTATCCGTCTCCCTTATGAGCATCTCCCATCCACTCATCTACATAGCCTACAATTCTCCAATGTATCTGCACTCGTAGTTGACCTGGTAGCCGATGCACCTCTTGTTTCCCTTTTCCGTCGCTTCTTCCACTACCGGTTGGATGGTTCCAGCCATATCATTGCTCCTCCCCACTACCATCCCAGGTGCATTTCAACCTCGAAAGGCCTCCAATAAGACTCGACGATAGTAGGCTCTAAAAAAGGTAAAGGACATTGGCCTTTTTATAACCAGGCCAGGGAGTTCCTGTTGGTAGTTAGGTCGTTGGTTAGTCTTAGGCGTATAGGTATCCAGCAGCCTTTATCTTTTTCTTCTCTTATGGCGCGCAAGTTACCCGCTGTCAGGGGGGCCTTCCCCAGAGGGATCGCACTGCCCACGTCTTCCTTAATCCACCCTCTCATCTGCCCTGGGTTGTGCCTGGTTGGAGCCCCGTAGAGGACTATAACTTATGCTCTAGCTGGGGGATCTAGGAGCATCAGGGTTTCTGGCATTGATGACCCCGGAGGTGCCGCCCCTCTCCTTGCCTTGACGGGGTGTGTGTGTTGGTTACTCTGATAGCGCTTGTCGATGTGCTGCTTGTCTCCTTTCCAGTATCGCAGCTATTGGGGGAGTTTTAATTTGAGTTCCGCTATCTATTATCATCTGCTCTTTGCTAAACCCTAAAGGTAATAAATCTAACTCTTTAGCAATAGTGATACCACTGAGAGGCGGGTCTCTATAGCGATATATCGCTGGTCATGATACTGGTATCTGTGCATATCGGTTGAGCTGGTAGTACTTCCGGCTTGCTGGAGCCTGCCACGTCCTGATTGGGTTGTGGTGTCCAGTGACAGGTTCCCGAGTCTTCTGTGGTTCCAATTTCATGGTGTTCACCTTTCTTTTCTCTTTGGCATGCCGGGGTCTGGGTTGGTCGTTCGAGGGCTAGCTGCAACTCTAGATGTCTCCTGTAGCAATTATGTTGCTTATAAGTGGATGGGGATTCCGAGGCTGTGTCCGGCATTTCCTGAGGTGCGAGTGCTCTCAACACTATCGTAAGCCAATACCCGTTCAAGGTGGGTTTGTTTAAGAGCAGAGAAAGGAAGAGCTCAAGATCTTCAAACGAGGGGGGAAGGTTCGCGATGGTTGTTCCCCCGATGTCTGAGTAGATTTTCCTATCGACAGTAAGGGCTATCTCGTGGTGCTGTCTGCTTGTCCGTAGCTTCTCCAGTTGTTGTCCGACCTTTCGCTGAGTTCGTGAGTGATTGGTCTAGTAAATGGAATTGGGTCCCCAGTGTTTTTTGCTTGCTTTTCGGTTCTTAGATGCTGGAACCTGCCCTATATATCTGTCTCATCTAAAAGTAGGGCTTTTTCTGATTGTACCTGAAGTCTCTTCTCGCTTTGCTTATTGGACTGCAAGTTCCGTGAGCATGCACTTTACCAGCTCAGCTACGAGCTTTTCATCCACTTTGATGGCATCCCATTTGCAGTTTGACGCTAAAGAATTTTTGGTTGTTTTTGAAGTTAGTAGGGATGTTTTTAGATAAATGGGGCATAGGCGACAAGAACAAAAAAATACAGAAAAAAGATACAGTCCCTATAAAGATTGTAAGGCTACTAATTGAATGACGGAACAACCTTTCCTCTACTTTAATTTGTTTACGCCTTCAGGCGGTAATGCATATTAGTAGGGAGAATACATTATACAGAGACTTTAACAAGGGAAGGTTAGATCTCCTATATATGCAGCTCGTTAGATTGCTAATTCTGAGTATTATTTCTAAACTCTCCTTGTACTCCAGTGCAGTGCCACTATCAGGTATAAAACTCCTTGATGTAAGTTAATTCAAGACCTTTGGATCAGAAATGCACTTATGTATTCAGATACACATAAAATGCTGACAAAGACATGGCAGTCACACCTGTTGGAGTTACTCTGAACTGCGCAGGTTATGCGATAGTCAATTATTCTCATCACTATTATACCATTTTTGTTCTAGGTATCTTTGATTTATAATGTCGATATATCATCTATTTCTATTCTATTCCATTTCGACTTTCTATATTAGATGTAGTCAACTTAAGTTGCATTTAATTCCTGCTTGTTGCTTTTTCTTAGCATCTTATTGGTCGATGATTCAGTACCCTGTTCGCAATTACCCTTAACTTTCGATACATATATACTGCCCGCTTTTGCCTGTAGTTTATTTTCTACCAATATAAGGAACTTGGTACGAGATTCGCACCCCTCTACCATCTGGATGCTCATCTTGCCTCCCTAATATTTCTTTCCTCATGGTGAACAGGTCCTATTGACCCCGTTAAGGTCCTACCCTGTTACTCTGTTGCCTATTAAGTATTTGTACTTTATAACATGCACTTCAAATCCAGGAGCTATTGACCAGTATAGTAGGAAGATTTCGCTATGATATTTTAGAACCCCAACCTAGTGATTCCCTCCCGGTTGGACTTTGATTTGGTTTTGTTGTTCTCTGATATATCTAATAGCTTTTCTAAAAATAATAGCATGGTGAGTTGCTGGAAGTAGGTCTTTTTCCGTGCCTGTTATTAGACCAGTATATTAGTGAATAATATAGGGTATCAGCTAGGAGGATGTACTTTGTAATTTCTCCTTGCTTAAATTGATGAGGTTGTGGGCACCGAAGGTAGCCAGCTTTTCCTCCCTAGTGGTAGCGACACTCCCGTCCTCCGCTGTCAAATCCCTGCATCTTGGCTTGATGTTGAATGGGTTAAGTACGTGCTACCCTGGCAATATCCCCAATCCTTTTCCCCTCCGTCACCCACTGGCTCCACATTTCTGCCTTCGCCTTCTTCACTTTCTTTCCTAGCTCCCTCAGGGCCTCTTTAGACTTTCTTTCCCTCCTCCGAAGCTCTTTCCATTCCCTTTTCCGCCACCTTTTACTCCTCCCTATTAATATCTACCTCGGCATTCCATACTCCATGCAGGCAACCTACGTTGCATTTATCTTCTTTTGTTAGCATCTCATTGGTCTAATACGCCACGACCCTGCTCGCTGGTGCCCTCAACTCGCGGTACATATGCAGCTCGCTTTTCCCTGCATTTCCTTTCCTGCAAATATAAGGAACTTGCTCGCAGATATCTACCAACTACGTGCCCGCCCATCTAACCTGCGCGATATTTCCTCCCTCATTGCGCCCATCTCTCGTGTACCGTAGACCCCTCCGAAGTACTACACTATCACTGTGTTGTCGTACATTTTTACTCGTCTGTACACTGTGGCTGCCCACCTAACGCTGCTTAGCTCTTGTCAGTCTGGTATGCTGTTATCTCCACAGCCCATCCAGTCCCCGCATATCCAGTGCCCAGATTCTGAGGCCAGTCTCTCCTGTCCCTCCTCATGTCCACGCCATCACTATCCCCCTCTCCCTTTTTATATAAGTACTAAATGTACATATCCGGGGGGAGGGGCAAGGTGGATTATAAATAATCCTACCATATAGGGAAGGAGGGTACAAGTGTGAGAATAGGAGGTCAGGCTAACCATACACTTTGTTAGCAAGTAAGCCTACCTTCCTTAGACTAAGAACCGAATAGTTTTTAATCTAAAAATTAACATTGAATATATACCCTCCCTGTCTCTTCTGCTATGTATGTATTGACACATATACATATACATCCGAGGAGTGTCCCCCACTTTAACGTATGAGCGTTTATGGGGGGGAGAGGAAAAAAGAGGAGAGAGCGTAGCAGAGTGAGGGGGAGGGCGAAGCAGCACCCATTAATTGGACGAAAAATATATATACAGTATGTCATGTTGTCTACAAACAAGGAGAGATAGGCAAAAATAAAAACCAGAACACAAAGCTATGTAATTATGCAACGTCAAGTAATAGAAAGGCTATCGTTTAAATGTGTCGACGACCCCTCAGACCATACTAAATGAAAACTAATCATGGTAAATATTTTCTACTTCCTCCCATACTGCCTCTTCTTCCTCCAAAAGGCCGTCTCAAGGTGACATTCTCGAGGGTTGGGCCCCGGGTGGCCTTGTTTGTCTTCTTAAGGGGAGGAGGAAACATCTGGGTTCTCATCGTGGGTTGTGCCACTTCTGGGTGTTCGTCCCCTGTTTCCTTGTCGCCTGGCTCTTATGGTTCGTATTCTTCACTGTCGTCCTCTTCGTCACGCCCGTGACCTAGTGGTAGTGGAGGGTATAGGTCTTCTTCAACTTCTCCGATCTCGTCTAGCCTAGTCCCTGCTTTGCCAGTTCCTGGAGGTATTCTAGGAAGGGCTGAAGGGCGAGACATCCTTGTCTCCTGTAGTTGTTCCGTTCTCACTCTGAGTTTCTTAGAGCTTCCGGAGGCTATTTCTTTTAGCACTTTCGTGTGACCTCTTCCGAGGTGGTGGTTTTCTTGTCTAGGCTAGAAGCTCCCAATCTGTGCTAGAGCTTCGCTCAGTAGGAAGTGGTCTGAATAGGATAGGAGAAGATCTCTCAGTGAAGGAGGGGTGCCTCGTTGAACAAGGTGTTGCTACCAACTTGTAAGAGAGACACGAGTAATACAGGACAGAGCGAGGGTAAAGATCGAGGATATCACGGGAATCCCAGACCTTAGGACATGGATGTGGTCGAAGAGAATTCGGTGGGCAGCGTCGGTGTATGGGAGGGCGCTACCGGAGCTGAGGGAGATTGCGTAAGGGATACTGAAGGAAGTGGTGGAACCGGATGCGGTGCTCCATTGGATGTCCGGGAGTGGCGAGAGTATGGGGAGGGAAATATGCATTGCGGAGCTGAATACAGAGGAGGTGGCAGCGTGGTCGGATGGGTCACGGCAGGAGGGAGTGACGGCAGCAGCGGCGGTCAAAGGGGGGGTGGGAGGGAGTTGGGAGGACGGAGTATACTGTATACGTATCTAGGCTCTCTTGCCATGGTGATGGACGCTGAGATGTTGGGGGTAATAAGGGCATGGCATGCGGGAAGGTCGGTAGTGGCACTCGACAGCCAGGGCGCCATTGGTCGGCTTCGGAACCTATGCTTCGAGCAACCACGATCGTGGATAGAAGAGCTAGCGGCAGAGGAGATGGGGAAAGGCGGCAAGACGGTGACATGGGTGAAGGGGCATAGTGGAGTGGAAGGGAATGAGAGGGCAGACAGGAAGGCGAAGGAGGTGGCGTGGGTAGGCAGGAGGATGCTACGACCTGATGTTATCACACCAGCAGGCATCCGACAGGCCTTCCCTATGGTACGACCATCCAGGCAGACTAAGTGGAGTAGGGAGGCTCTGCGGGGGTTGACGTACATAGTTACTGACCGCGGACCGCAGCGCTGGTGGCTGCATGAAGTGGGCAGGGTGGAAGATCCGCTGTGCGGATTGTGCGAGGAGGGGGTAGCACAGAATGCCTTACACCTGCTGAGCTGTCCTGGGATAGCGGATGGTAAAGGGCGGGAGTGGGAGAAGATATGGGAGGATCCGGAGTGGTGTGAGAAGCTGGCGGGGGCAGTCAGGGGGTGATTTCATATGTTATCGGTTGGGGGTTGCAGGGCGTGGCTATGGTGATTAGATTTAGGGGGTATCTGGTCGTGTACGTAGATACGGGGCAGGGAGCGAGCGGCCCAGTGGTTGCATAATCCCGTCAGGCTTAACCTGGGGATGCACTGCCTCGCCATAAGCGAGATGCTTCAATGCGAGTACTGATTTACCAAAAAAAAAAAAAAGAGTAATACAGGATGGATCTCTCTCTACAAATCTGGAGGTCTTTATCGTACAAGCTTCCTCCCGGGGCGTCTCGTCCCCACTTCCCAAACAGGGAGCGCCGTCCTTCCATGTTGAAAGAATATGCTTGTCGATCAACTTGATTGTTCAATGCTTCGCTCTTTGTTATTCTTTGTTTAGCATACCTTACTTTGTTCTGCACGCTTTCTTTGTACACAGCTATTCTTTGTCTGCCGTCACTATTGTCTACTGTCGCTGCTCTCTGGTATTGTCTGCGCTCCTGTTCCCTGGTTTATTTAAGCCGCACAAAGGTACTGTCTATTGTGATTAGGATAACTGAGATACTAGCAATCAATTAATCTCTTCCGCTGCATATGAACCCATCCCCCCTGTAGTTTTACAACAGGTTATGAGCCCGGTTAGCACTTGATATCGTCGCAAAGCTCTCTACTTTCACAAAGCTCTTTACCTTCGCAAGCTCTCTGCTCTCGCAAGCGCTCTACTCTCCAACGTCCTATACAATATCCCCCACCGCCCTATACACTCAGAAAAATGTCCAATCCATTGCCATCCGATTTCTATGTGACCAAAGCAGGGTCGGTTCCGAGACTTACGCACGGAAACTTTGCAGCTTGGTCAAACGCTGTTAAGTATACTCTTATCGGGATGAATTGGTAGAAAATTGTGATAGAAGTTGCCAGACGAAGATGTTATTACCAAGCTCCTAACAGCCTTACCTCCTACTTACCATGTAGTCAAGGAAATTATTTTCAATCAACCCGACAGAACCATCGCTACAGTTATCGCTGCGCTACACCGACATGCCGAAATTGTCCAGCCAGAAGTGCCTTCAAATCCAACTGGTGGCGCTGGAGGAAGCACAGTTACTCGAGGGCTGTTTACTGGGAAAAATGGATAGGAAGTTTAATAATAAGAGATTCGGTTCAGGGTGATCTGGAAAGAAGGATATTTGTTGGTATTGCGCGAAACCTGGACACCGTCAGCAGAATTTTTTCTTAAAGAGAAAGCAATGAAATTAAGAAAAGGCAAAGGACCAAGAGTAATACATGCCATTGATACCTAAGAACACCAAGTCCACTTGAAGTGAGTTCTTATTTCTGATGTTAATCTTTTATCTAATCAGTAATTAATTGATTCTGGAGCTACCAATCATCTACAGGTAAACCTGGCTATAACGAATGCCAAGATTCCGACCCATTTCCTTCGTTATAGCCAGGTTTCGCTATAACAAAATGTCACGTGCCTGCGAGGGTAAAGGGGGAAGTGCGGAGTAAAAAATAATAGGATGTAGTCAATTTGTGTTTTCTCTACTGCAGCTCGATAATCAACATGCATCCTCACCGTTGATATGGGCGTACTGCCTTAGAAAAATGGCAGATATGTCAAGCTCGACAGATTCAAGGACAGCGGCCTGGAGAAATGACACTAGAGGAATTCTACAAGCTCCTTCCAAATCACGAGGGAAATGCAATACCTTTATCTACTATGTGTACAATCTTAAAGCAGTCCGATCGGTTACTCATAAGTGGAAAGGCACCAGAGGGAGCCAGTGCAGTGAAAATGAAAGAGCTATTCTCAATCTTTTAAGAGATTTGTTAGCAGAGTGGATTGAAAAGGCTATATACGCCAAAGCCTCCAGTCCTCGGATCAGCTAAAATTAACATCTCCGACCTTGCAAAAATCTCTTGCCTATGCAGAGCAGTCCTTACGTCAGTATATAGAGGCACATAAGAAACAAAATACGCTCGACAATTGGCTGCAACACTCTCTGGCCCGTCACTTTCTTAGTTTTTTATTCGAAGCTCTACCTTTCTATATCTCGTATTGTATTACATCAAGTGTGTTTTCTCTTATCCCTCTCTAGCATAGCGTCCCAAAATAAGCCCCTTGGCTTCCATTTTCTTTCCTTCATTTTTTTAGCACACTACTAGTTTCACTATAGCCAATATAGTTTTGCTATGAATGAATTTATTAGGCGCGTAATTCTCTTCACTTTCGTTATACCGATTGGTTTCACTATAGCCAGGGTACTTTAGCTGCGTGCAGGAATGGTCTGACAAATCCCTTCCTTACAGCCGGGTTTTCAGTATGTCGAGGTTCACTATAGCCAGGTTTACCTGTATGTTCTGATTTGTTTTCCTTCTCTGATATTACGTATTTTCGGAACCTGATCAAGATCTTCATGGGAGATAATCATTATATTTTTGCTACTAGTCAAGGTATTATCTATATCTATAGATTTCTCAGTCTCCATTCTATTCTTTATATTCTATAACTAGGTACAAATTTGATTTCTATTAGTCAGTTATTTCAAGATAACTTTAGTATTATTTTTTCTTTTAATATATATAATTTCTTTACTCAATAAAGTTGTTTTAAAAGCTAAATATCACAATAGAATATATAAACTTATTATGTCTATATAAGCTCAACTTACTCAAACTTAACTTACTTAAGTTCAAGCTACTTGAGCTCAATCCATACAAGCTTAACCTACTCTTATATCTAAGTAAAAAGTATATTAGTACTACCTAGCCTTTCTATAGAGACCTAGTATCAATAACGTGATACCTCCTCCCACGTGGGGTCTCACGTGATCCTCCACCTTACAGCTACCTATGGCCATCCTGCGCAAGCTTTCCTGTCAATCCTCTTTCTCGTCGTCCACAAATAACCTTGCGTCGATCCGACTTGCCCATCATGAACCCTTTCTCATCCATATTAAACCACATATCTCCCGGAATATTGAATTTTCAGATAAGTGAACCTAACCTCCGAAAGTGATCGATTAGAACCATTTGATCACTAGCGTTAATTCTCTTTTTGTCGGATGCAGATGAGAACTTTGCTACAAAGTCTGGATGGCGATTAAGGAATCTAGTAATCCTATTTTTTTCTATAACTTGATCTAGGTTCTCAGGTGCATCCCGCAAAATTATGACCGCTTCTCGAACATGCTCAATCCGTGGTGGAAAGCCTGCAAGCTCCAACCGATATAACCAGCGCACAATAGCTCGTTCCTCTGCTGCTGTCACTAGCTGCTGAGACTCGTGTCCAGCTACCCTGCCTTGTCCTCCATGAAAACGTCTTCGTAAGGTGATCAATGCAATACCATTGATTTCGACAGCCTTGCGGATCGATGGGTAGAGTCCAGATTGTAGTCCTTTCAGTGCACGAGCAATGGATGACTCCTTTTGATGCTGTAACTTGAGCTTTCTCAACTTCACCCGACTTATTTCGCAATCTTAAGGCACCTAGAGGCTTTGAAAATATTTAGCTCATAATCACCCTTCATTGGCAGATTATACCTACCAGTGTCTGATTCTCCGTTAAATTCCGGTCTTTGGGTAGTCAATCCTGAGGGCGAGATGGTATTGAACTGCTGGCTTTGGCGTTGCCCCGCTTGCCCCGCATTTGTACGTCGCAGACCCCTGTCACTACCCTTGTCGCTGGCGCGTGGGGGCTGAGCCACATCCCGGTGGTGGGCTTAAACCTGGTGATGTATGGTACTCGTGTGCACAACCTTAAGGTGTAAGAATACGAGGTTATATGAGCGAGTAATAGTGGATAAGAGTGGAATGTATGTAGTAAGAGACTATGTATCGCCATAGGCTTGCTATGGTAGTGGACTGCTCTGTTCCCTTTATCGCCTCTATTTTCTTCTCCTTTTATCCTTTTCCCTTTTCGCACCATCTTCCCTATTAGGATATTCCTTGTATTTCACTTATTTCCCCATTCAGATAGCTTTATTTCAGTGCCCTGTATCCTGCAGGGTTGAGAGTATTCCAACATAAGGGTCGTATGACGAGGCTCCCTCTCCTTCCTTGCCCAGATCGAGTTGCTATCAATAATATCATCTATCTCTGAGTCTCCAGTATCAAGAGTTTGCCGATGAGTAGTGTATGCCGATGAGTACAGTATGTGGGTGTGAGATGAGTATCTTCCTTATGACCTTGTCATCCTCATGATCCTGGCACGACTATATGTCATCTAGACGATTTGATCGTTCGATCATGACGAGCGATCAAGAACGCATTTAATCGCTGTTCTTTGTGTAGGAATTTTCACTTTAGAGACGGGTTGCCACTATACTAAATTTTTGACACCGATCAAAATCTTTTGTGTGTAGCAAATTGTTTTACAACAACTTAATCGGATTTGGTGTCAAAACAATGATCGCATTTAATATTTTAGGTTTGAATGGCCCTAGTGATGCTGATGGCATATCTCTCACAGGAGGTTGGAGTGAAGATTTCTTGAGATCCCCATTCAACAATCTCCGGTGGGAAAAGATAGTAACATATCTAAAGTAAGGGAGTGTACCCGGAGTTAGTAGGGTGGATAGACAAGTTCCTGCAACTAAGGTCATTCACAGTTGATGGAGTGGACAGAAAGATACTGGGACGCGTAACCGAGCCCAAGCCTCTTCAAGTCTACTTCTCAGGAAGAATTAGGCAAGCGGAAGCGCGAGCACGGAAAAAGGTGACCAGGAGAGAGGGCAAGTGCTAACAGGATTTTGGCCACTCGCCTATATTGCCGATGTCAATTCGATCTGGACAGGAAAAGTGCAAAGACCAGACACACTCCAAACGGAGGCTGGAGGGGGGGGGTGAATGTGCTCGATTAGAGAAAAAGTTGAAAGGAGGGTCAGGCACCACACATTTACGCGTCAACATTCGCTCCAAGGGCCACCACCAGAGTATTCTAAGGCCGCGTTGGAATTCTGACCTCTGGTGCGAAGATAGAGCGTAATCGCATAGCAGAGAAGTACTTTCGGGGGTGCGAGTAGTTCGAGATATCGATAAAGGTGAGGATATTGAAGCGGATGCTAATGGCATAGATAAAGTAGCTATTCACCTTGTCACCTCCGTAATATCCCGATGATTCGAGGCCCAAAACGCCTAATGGTGTCCGTCCCGAACCCGGGGGTTGTGAAATCACACTGGCATTCTTCGATCTCTCCCTCCGCACGTCCCGTCGAGTAATACTGCGTTATACACTTGTGCAACCTACATAGGAGATATCGTGCCACGCACGGGTGACGAGAGATATCCCATGGACCCCTGAGACAAGTTCAACTTGCATTGCAGCAGAAACTAAGTCAGAAGCAGTAACAACACCAACAGTTGGTAGGCACTGGCCTCGCTACCCCTATAGTACAACACGCTCTCTCTCACAACATCTTCTATAGTACAACATTCTACAGTATAACATCTATACCTAGAATAACATCTACATACACAAAGTCCCCATCAACTTAATACCTTTCCCAATATGCTTTACCTCATTGCCATCCTCTTTATCATATTGGCTACTTTGGCCACTACAGCCACTTCCATGGCTAGACAAACAACCATTGCTCATCGGATAGAGCTTGATGCCAAAGTACAAAGATCTATAGATCTACAAGTTCTGGCAGAGTTTAAGGAGGAACGCGTTTTGCAGTATTGCACCGACCAGTTGAAGCGGCTGCAGGTCGAGAAATACCGCAACGACCAATACCGCAACGACCAATGGGCGTGTTTTCTTGCATCACGACAAATACAAGAAGAAAATGCAAGAGCACAACTAGTATCACTAGTCTATCGGCCTCGTTACCAATCTCCTTTACTAAAAAAAAGGAAAAAGGTTAGGTGGGCTGATGGTTGGGTTGACTCTGATGGTGGGTCAACCACGGAATGCGATGAATAACCACCCACCCCTAGGATGGTTGTGGAAGGGCCTGTGGAGTATGTAGTCTGGTTGTTTGTGGAGTTGTTTTTTTTTCTCTTTTTTAATTTCTTTTTTTTTTTTGAGATATCATCACTGTTCACGAACGTCTCATAGCCTTAGGCTGCATAGACGTATAGACTCAAAAAAAAAAAAAAAAAAAAAAAAAAAAAAAAACTGTTCACGAAGGTGGAAGGGCTGGGGGAGTTCATGGTGGGAGGGCTGGAGGGGGGGGTTAGTTATAGTGGGAGAGCTGGCGGTGGGAGGGTGGGGGCGTAGTTATAGTGGGAAAGCTGGCGGCAAAAGGGGCTGGCGGTGGGAGGGTTATAGTGGGAGAGCTAGCAGCGAGAGAGTGGGGGCGTGGTTATAGTGGGAAAGCTGGCGGCGAGAGGGGCTGGCAGCGGGAGGGTTATGGTGGGAGGGCTGGCAGTGGGAGGGGCTGGCGGCGGGAGGGTTATGGTGGGAGGGCTGGCAGTGGGAGGGGCTGGCGGCGGGAGGATTATGGTGGGAGGGCTGGCAGCGGGAGGGGCTGGCGGCGGGAGGGTTATAGTGGGAGGGCTGGCGGTGGGAGGGCTGGCGGTGGGAGGGGCTATGGGGGGGGGGTGTTATGGTGGGAGGGCTGGTAGGGGGGGTTATAATGGGTGAGCTGGCGGTTGGAGGGGCTGGGGGAGAGGGGGGTGGGAGGGATGGCGGCGGTGGGAGGGCTGGCGGCGGTGGGAGGGTGGGAGGGATGGCGGCGGGAGGGCTGGGGGGGGGTTATGGATGGTCTTATATGTTTGTTTTTCCTATCTTTCCTTATATATCGTGACTGGCCAGGCTCTTTGGGTGATAAAAGTAAGTACCTTACTCTACTGCCTTAGTTGCTATAGATGCTAACCAACCTACATACCATATAGGCAGTGGCAGCGACGAACTTTGACGGAGTATTGGCAGAATGCTAGTATTTGTATCTATTATCTATCTCTATTATCTATATACATATCTATTTCTATTATTTATATACATGATAAACAAAATGGAACTTCACAATGAATACATATGAAATATGTTCGAGAAGTACAACCAGTTGCTTTGCAGAATCGATATGCCTTTTTCTGGACAAGCACATGCAAGTGGTTTGAACTTGAACTTGAAGCCACTGGTTTAGTACTCCATAATGCATGCGCTACCTCAAGCCTAAACTCCTTGTGTGATACAGAAGGATTATACATACGATACAAGAGATAGCTATTCACAAGTGTTGTATCCAATAGCCAGTAAAAGAGTGGCAGCCATGAACGACGACTTGTTAGCTGTGTATAGTAGTATGCTCGCAACTGATCAGCAATATCTACCCCCCCCATATGATTGTTGAAATCATTAATCATAAGAGGGATTGTAAGAAGCTTACGCACACTAGTACCAAATACCTCACGAACAGCAGGAATACCTTTTTTAGGTCTTTTCCGATTTGTAACTACACCATCATCAAGGTTATGAAGTGTAGTCATAAGGAAAACACCAGCATTATTCTGCCATCGTACACACAAGACATTATCTCTGGGAACAGAGGCTAAGTCACCCCACTCAAAGTCCTTACTCCTATCCTCATATGCTTGTAGTTCAACTGGAAGTTGAGCTTTGCGTGCAGTACCACAAGCACTAATACCTAACTCTCGAAGAGTTGCAAATAATGCAGTATTGGTAAAGAAACTGTCAAAATATATGCTATATTGGCACTTATAGTATGGCAATAGCTTTGCCAGTCGTAAGCATATTATAGATGTTGGAGTAAGATCTCGAATTGGAGGAGGCATTAGTGGAGGCATCGGTAGAGGCATTGTTGGACCCAGCTGAAGCATTGGTGGAGGCAGCTGAAGTATTGGTAGAGGCGGCAGTGGCATTGGCTGCGGAGGCAGCAGAGGTATTGGCTGCGGAGGCAGCAGAGGCATTGGCTGCGGAGGTAGCAGAGGCATTGGCGAAGATAGAGCGGAGGTATTGGCGGCGGAGGCAGTTCCAATAGTGCCAGATGGTCTATCAACTCTGGAGTAGAATTCAAAGCCATATGTGTAGCTATGATCACATATGGCATATATCTTGTACCCCTCATTAATTGGCTTGTTTGGCATCTTTAATGAGTGCTTCGAGCGCCCTGTAAATCGTACCATCATCTCATCAATTGCACAACTGCTTGACGGCATATATGCTGATCTCCAGGAATTTGCTAGCATAGATGCTACCGGTTCAAGCTTCTCATACCATGCTGGCGCTGCTGGCGTTGGTGGCGCTGCTAGTGTTGCTGGTGATGCTGGTAATGCTGGTGCTGGTGCTGTTGCTGGTAGTGATATATGGATATACCGATGAATTTGCTGAAATCGGTTCAATCCCATTGCATCCATAGGCGCCTGCCGTGTGTGTCCTGACTAATAGTCCTCTATACTTGGACAATCAACAATGCCTATATAGATAACAAGCCCTATCCATATCTTAAGATCCCTAATAGTAACGGGCTTCTATGTTCGCTCACTAGAAGCCTGAGTGCTCTGTTTGGAGTCTTGATATGTATTAGTGCCGTCACACAGAACCTCCCAAACCTTCAAGTCGAAAAAGTAACTAAAGCACTCGATTGCGGAAGTCGGCTGCTGTGGAAGTAGTGATTCCGCACCATACTCATGACGCTCTAATGGTGTGTACTCTTCTGGTGGTATTGGTGTGTTCACTTCCGGTATCGGTACATTCGGGTCCAAATCCGCCAAAGGCTTACGTTTTGGATTTGGCTTTGGCTTTGGCTTTGGCTTTGGCTTTGGAGAAGACTTGCGTTTTTTTGGAGGAGCCTTTGGCTTTAGAGAACCCTCTGGAGGAGTCGGACACTTGCGTTTTGGAGGCATGGTTGTGGATTGTGGATACAAAAACTGGCAACGTGATCATAACATACTTATATATATATACGTATTCATACAGCACATCACGATACGTGCACATCACGATACGTATTCATACAGTTCACCCTTAGGTATCACGATACGAGAGGCCAGTGCCCACCAACTGTTGGTGTTGTTACTGCTTCTGGCTTAGTTGCTGCTGCAATGCAAGTTGAACTTGTCTGGGATATGCAAGAGACTTCCACAGGATAATGATATTAATTGAGAAGCAAGAGTGTCGAGGCTCCGGGGAAGCTAAAATCAAACAGGGAATTTTCGGGACTCTGGACTCAGAATTGTCTAGCAGAAAATAAGTATACAACAAGCTGCGGCGACTGACCCGCTTCCACCTGGGGCCATCACCATCAAAGAGGGAGGTGTCCGTACAAGCAAATGTATGCCGAGGTAGCAGTGCAAGCCGGAAGCATCAGGAAATAGTGCGGCGGAGGAGACAATATATGCATAATGCATTAATCAACGACCAGATAGCGGTCACATATTTTCGCAGCGGAGGAGGTAGAGCGGGAGCTGCATGCAAAGGCAGGAAGGGCGGAGGCAATCTGTCGAAGGAAAGGCACATTTTTGGAGCATAGCGGTCGGATGTGTGGGTGGAAGAGTGCACATGGAGGAATCGCGAACGCATGGATATCGAATAGCGATGCATGGTAGAGGTTATATACTATATATGTATAGTACTTTATATGTACATATGGTTACTCAATTCCTGTATTCTACCGCACCCCTAGAGGATACATATTATACATGTACATATGGTTGCTCAATTCCTGTATTCTACCGCACCCATCCCTGATTTAGGTACGGCCCTCCTTGAAAGCACCCCTCCTTGAAAGCACCCCTCCTTGAAAGCACCCCTCCTTGAAAGCACCACTTGAAGGGAGCGGGATTCAAACCCGCTACAATTTATTAAGAGACCGCATAACTCTCCCCTAGGCCAGCCAGCTGCGCACTGCTAACTGCGCAAGCCTCCCCAAGTTGATTGTATGTAGTATAATAATGTAATAAAGAAGAACGATCTTTTTTTTTAATAATTCTTGCCGCCCATTCTGCGATACTTCGCACCTCCTGTCCGTATATTTAGGAGAGGAGGGGCAGAACAAGAATTTATAAAATTTGTAAAATCTGTTACTTTTGCTCCTCTTCCAAATACATGTTAAACACATACATGCAAAGAGGAAGCCCCCCCGGCTAACTTATATATGCAACCCCCGAATAGTGGATGCATCCTTTCACTTTTTAGTCCCCTGCGAAGCTGAAGCTCTGGCCTCAATCCCAGAAAGCTCTATCTGGTAAATAACCGAATTGTTTCTCACCTCTTTCTCGGCGGATCTTGGTGCGAGAATTAGGCCGGTATCATGCTCGGTATTTCTTCCTTTCGCGGGGGGTGCGGCGGAGATTTAGGAGGAGCATTGGGGTGGAATCGCCTGTGATCATATGGTTCTTTCCTTACTCCCCCTTCCTTTACTGCCTTCGCTTCAATCTCGGGTTCTTCCTCCTCCATCCGCGCCTTTATTATTATGCCACTGCTGCTGCTACTGTTGTGGCATTCTCTAGCGCCTTTTCCGGGTGTCCCTTTCAGGGAGTCTCTTCTCGATTACTTCTTCCAAAATTTGTCCAGCGCTATCGGCAGTCACACTGGCAATCATTAATATTCGCCGGAGTGAGGCCAATAAGTCTTCAGACTGCTAGAATGAGCCCTTCAGGGTCGAACTGAGACCTCTAGTTGGGAGCCCATTGTGCTTCAATCAGGCCGTTGCATTCTCCCGTTATCTTGCATATATTGCTCTATAGCTGGGCGGATGATGGACACACATCTGATCTTTTGCCACTCTTCTGGTATGTGCCACTCCGTCCCCTGTCTGCTCATATCATGCAGCTCTTCATGATATTACCTTTCTCCTCTTTCGCCCATACCACCTTTGCAGGCGGTAGGTTCCCTCTGTTTTTCTTTGCAATATTCGTTCTGTTTTTTCTGTCGATTTTTTCCATACCTTACTTCTCATTCGACAATACAGGATTCCATCCCGAACCCGGGTGAGGGCATCGGCCTTAGTTTTCTGATTGCCAGGGCGAAAGAGGATTTTGAAATCATACTGGGCTAATTCCTGCGCCCAGCGGGCTTGACGACGTGAAAGAAGAGCCTTTGTAGTAAGGGTCTGGAGATTGTGGTGATCAGTGAGGATGGTAAAGGGACATGGTAACTGATGCAAATAAATATACCATTTTTCAAGTGCCAAAACTATTGCAAGGAGCTCCTTATCGTCGACCCCATAATTATATTCTGCCGGGGACATTTTGTCAGAGATGAAGGCAGCCGGATGGAGCACAAATTTGCCATCTTCAAGGTGTTTCTGAGACAGGATTCCGGAGGTATTATAATCGGAGGCATAGGTCTCAACGAGGGTATGAAGATCACTTCGTATGCACGACCTTAAGGGTCGATACGACGACCCATACCGGAAACCCGGGTGGATTCAGGGGACAGTCAGGTTAGTCTGACGCCCTGCGCAAGGTACGTATAAATCGCAAAACGACGCAAAACAAAGCAACGCAAAGCAACGCGCAGACGATGTCTTCCCTAACGTCCAGCGATGGGGCGGTAGAGGTAGGCGAAGTACGCCTCTACCGCGTCCCACTCCTCCTCCTCCGCCAGATTTGTGTGTCGAGCTCCTCCCACGTCCTCCTATCTGGGATCAGCTCCTGGCGTTGTTGGCGAGGCCGGGGGCAATCGAAGGTGACATGGTATCCGTCTTCTGCTAGGTGGTTGCAGTTGGGGCATGCCGAGGAGTCTGCCTTGCGGTTGAAATGCAGCCAGTAGTTGAAGGGGCCGCTGCTGGTGAGTAGCCAGGTGTAGGCGGACAGGGCGTGCCTGTGCCAGAGGCATCTGTTGGCCCCAAGCCTGATTCAGAGCGCTGGTCTTTGTCCCTGGCTTTGGCTGCTGCTCTCATGCCCGCTGCTGTCGGCTACCTGCTGGCTTCCAGCGATGCGACCTAGGGTTGGATAGACATGACTTAAGGCAGCTAAGAGAAAATCCCTCTTTGCAAAATCCTCCTCTAGAATGCCTTAAGTTTTTGCCTATATGAATCAGGACCAGAAGACAGCTCAAGAACCCGAATCCACTGATCATCGAATTTATCCATGAATTCAGCAACTGATTTGCCTTTCTCTAACTGAGTAAAGAGGTGGCATAGAGCAGCTACTTGATGGACAAATGAGAAAGCCGTATCCCTATAGTATGTCTCCTTCAGATATCTCCAAATAGCATGGCGAGATCTGTACTTGGAGACTTTCTTCAAGATAGGCTTGCTTATAAATTGGATCAGTATGACAAGAGCGTGTTTCGATAGGGATTGATCCTTCGAGCTCTTCTCTGAGCTTGGAGAGTAAGGACATCCCTGCGTCGGTCAGGCAGAGCCATTAACTGATCGAGCAGTCGTATAGTATCATTAACAATAGCGGTATAGTCGGTGTTGGGATTTGCAGGATCTACTTCATTCTTCAATCGAGCGAGTAAAGTAGTAGTTTCTGCTGGAAGTTCCACAACGGGCATTGTTTCTTGAGACATGGTGTTCAGAACGTAGACGTCGAGATCGCGCTCCGTAGAGTGTATGGACGCAACGTAATGTAACGGTGGTCGTAGGCGGAGCTGAGACAAAGGACGCGTCTCCAGAGAGCGCACGCTATGCTGAGGCTGTGACAATAGGGCGCGAGAATATGGCGACGATAGGCAAGCTTGTATTGCCTGTAGGGATACAAAAGTTGCGTGAAGGAGAGAAGAGAAGAGAGAGATTGTACAATCACAACGGAAGCCTAAATGCAGAACAACAGTCACTAGAAGCTTCCCAAGCATTCCATCGTTAGTTATTGATCACACGCGTAAGCAGGTTACGCGTGTGATGACTCAGCTTATCCTGGACAATAATGTGATAGAGGATATCAGGGTAATGTCACTGATCAACGCCGTGATAGTTGCCAAGTGACACGCGTAAGCAGCTTACGCGTGTGATGGCTTATCATAACCTGAACGAAGCCGAGATAGATGATATCAGGAGAACTTCACTGGTAAACGCCGTGACAGTATCCCCTCCTTAGGCCGAAGTCCCTTGAGGTTTAGTTCTGCACTTCTGGTAATGGCCCTGGCTTGCTGGGGTAACAGGCGTGAAAGTCGTCGATAGCCTTTCGCTTGTTGATGTTGGCAGCCGGCTCCCAATCTGGGTAGTGCAAGTGCAATTCCTTTCTCTTCCCCATCAGCCACTGTGGCTAGTGTCCCGAGGAAAGCCCCCTGTTCGGAGTCGTGTGTGACCGCGGCTTTTCAATTTGTAGGCGCAGCAAGGTCTCCCATGCATTACCACTATCATCAATGAACACCTACTCCTCCTATCTCCAGTGTTTCCCTTAGTAAAACTCCAAAGCGGGAAAAAATTCGCCGAACTCCGCTATCCAGCCGGGACCCCCATATTTCCCCGCCGTAATCTTGTTATGTCTCTTCGTGACGGAGGTTTTGTACTGGTAGCCCAACCCTGAAAAAGCAGACAGTGGGCAAAGGAATTAACAATGTCGGGAAGATATGTCAATCGGAGCAATTGGGCTAGGGCTCTTGCGGTCACCCATGCTGGGTCGCTGTTTCATGTCAAATATGTTTTGTGAAGCCGGAGGCGGCCTGGCATGTTTCTCGGTTGCTTCAATTCGCAGAGCTTGATCAATTGACTGGTTGAAACTGAATTGCGCAAGGGAATAATTAACCCCAGTCTGGCTATTTTCCTTAGTTGCAATTCCGACTTCCAACAATTGATTCTGATCTATACGATAAAGCAATTTCTCCATAGCTGCAGCGTTGGCTGTGTTGCTGCCCTCCCTAACCGTACTGAAGATATCCCGTACCCTCTCAATGGTCTATAGACTGTTATTCAGGACCACCTTATACTGAGGGGCCTAGGCCACTCCCCACCGGTCGGGACAAAAGATGAAAAAGCTGCGACCCGTCCCAATCTTATTTACCTTCATTGGGTATGAAGGTGAAATAAGTTTCAAATTTGAAGTATAGACTTTTTCAACAAAAGAAAACAAATCTCACTAACTTCCTTCATTGGGAAGAAGGCTCGTATTCTTCCACCCCGCTACTACTTTCTTCCCCATCAGACTTTTTCTCCGAATGTTTTTCGAGTTGTAGATACGTTGCGAGTTATTAAAAGTTTGAAAGGTGAAGGAACTGGTCCTTTCCGCGACCAGAGAACTGTGACTGTTGACCGGCACCGACCGGCGCAAGACAGATCTCACTTGGCAACGTCTTCCACCCGTGGGGCAACGGGGGGCGGCGACAGGAGACAGGGGAAGCAGGCGTTGGGCGATTGCGGACACAAGGCGTGTGTGTCGATGCCACTTCTTTGCAAACTCCTACTACTCGCTGTCGCTCTTCATCTGCAGCACCGACTTCCCAGTCCACGAACATCAATAGGTATGTTCATGTTTGAGCATGCTTCCTCCATTATAATGTTTTGGTTCCGACCCGCAATCGATCAACGTCGTGCGAAGGTTTAGAAGTGTCAAGTTGAGGGTAACTTTAGCATCTGGCCAGAGAGATCCATGAAGCCATTCTTGGACGAAACTCGCAACAGCCTTCCGGGTAGCAGTATCATCTGTCTCCTTGTGCTCCGTGGCTGCAATAGGGAAAATATGCCCCAGCACCTTTAGTAAATACAGGTACCCACTCTTCCCTGGCAACAATTCATCCGTGACACCTTCGGCGAAGGTGCGGATCGAAAATAATGTAGTATTCATTCGTGTATGATGCAGTTCCGACATTATTCCGCGAGAATAGGATTGTTGGACTTCGAGCAAAGGGGGATAAGGGTACCACTCATAATTGTAACGAATTTCTGCCGAAACCCTGTTGCTTCAACATAGGTATTGGCGCTAGATGCAAAACAGGGCAATCGAGAAGGGACCGCATGGGATGGAGAAGAGGAAATGGATACAGTCTCTTTTGGTTTTTTGAGGAAATGAGGGGGAAGCATCGGGGGCTTGAGAACTCAAGGGCCCGTGGTGAGTATGACGGTTTAAGTTTAAAAAATTTTAGAAATTTTAATCAAATATTAAAACCGTCCAGCATGCAGGCAATCGTAAAAGAACTCCGGGGATGAAGATCATGTAGAAAGGTGTAGAGGACAGCAAGACTTTATACGTATTGCCCCGTCTAAGGATCCAACGAGGCGAGGAGTTGCGTCTACGTCAGACGAGCGTGTGAATGCACTAGGTATTAAATTCCGTGACACTAGAAACCGAGAGAACTCTTACTCGCTACATGTATAGACGGCGTCAACACTAGATATGCTCACGTTACGTTTCGCTGACCCTAACCACGCTGTCGTCTGCATCTGCTGTAGCTCCACTCCATCTAGTCTGGTTGGTACAACACCCTCCAGAAGTGGGAGCGGCATGAGATGCGATGGGGGAGGACTCTGAGGACAGAGAGAAGTGCACGTGGGAGCAGAGCGGGACTCGCAGTGGTTGGGGGATAGAGAAATAATGAGTAGAATACGTACAGTTGAGTTGGCCGGCAGACAATAATGTCCGCACAGATGAAGTGATACACGCACTCACGAATCGGTCTTGTTAGCAATCAAACCAGCGGAACAGCAAATGGCGGATGCGGCAGTAGTGGAGGCCGGCTAGCGGTGGACTGTAATACGTGCTGAGCCATTAGCAAGCACGCTCTCCGCCTCGACAAGAGGCAGCGGTAGGGACCATAGAAGGAGAAGCTAAGAAAGAGACAACGCCAGCGGGATCCGGCCGGCAGCAGGGCACTTGTGGGCCTTCGACGCCAAGAAGGAGGCCTTTTTTTGGGGGGGGGCAAATCAGTACTCGTATTGAATTTTCTCGCTTACGACGAGGCAGCGAATCCCTCCAGGTTAAGCCTGACGGGATTGTACAACCGAATATCACCTCAAGTGGGACAAGTTGAAAGAGATAAGACTGGACTTTGAGACGGCTAACAAAAATTCTTGGCCAGTTAAAACCCTAAGTATCACGGTGGATGACTATCTCCAGTTTACCCCACGTATCAAAGCCCGGACAAGCAAAGCCTTGTTCCTGTTAGTGGTTATGAAACCCCTCAGCAAGGGCAACGGGGGTATGAGTGGGACCAGCAAAGCAAACAAAGTAGAACCGTAAAGCCCTACGGGGGCTAACGTATATGGAAAAGGACCGACGACCACAGCGCTGGTGGCTACACAAGGTGGGAAGGCAGAGAGCCGGGAGTGGGAGCGGCGCAGTGTGTTGGACAATCCCCTATGCGTAACCTGGGGATCCTACGGGGCAGGGGAGCGGCCCAGTGAGGGGATGCGCTGCCTCGTCATAAGCGAGAGCTTCAATACGAGTACTGATTTACCAAAAAAAAAAAAAAAAAAAAACCTGGGGATCCGCTGCGAGAGGCACAACCTCCCCAACCAGACAACCCTCCTCCAACTAGACAAAACCCCCAACCAGACAACCAGATAACCTTCAACTAGACAAACCCGCTAAACTAGACAAACCCTCCTAACCCCAACCAGACAATCCCCCCAACCAGATAACGATACAGGCTAGTGCTGGCTATTTAATCCTTGGGATGATTATATGTAGATAGAAAGAGGTTAACTGGTTCTTGGACAGTGACGAATTCCATCAGGCACTCGTGAACCTAGCCAAGGGCGCCCTACCAAGATCGGGGATTGATAAGGAGCTCCAAGATCACGCGCTGGCTAGGATACGGGAATCGGATAGGTCAGGAGCCACATTGGTATCCCTTGGCACGAGAAGGCAGACAAGAAGGCAGCGTACGAATCCGCACTCGGACACATCACCACCAGCCCTCAGAGAGCCACCGCAGCGAGAATCAAAGCAGCCGCTAAAGCAGGGGGAAAGACCAACGATTAGAACCAGGGTTTGGAGTCAATAGGTACCTTGCGCAAAGACACGCCTTGTCTGCTTACACCTGGCTACGTACCAACCGTGGCCCATTCAACAGCTGGTTGTCAGGGCCACGGCCATACATCAACACAACAACAGGAGGCTGCCCCAACTTTCGGAAATAGCACGACAACCAGGCCTCGCCAGGAGAAGCAGACGACGACATTTGGAAGCCCGCTCGGAGGGCTTCACGGGTATCTGATTTATTTCTCAGGTTTCGAACATCACGACCCTTTCCCCCTCGAAAAACGTCCTTAGGAGAGAGGGGAATCCTGCAGTTCTTCCCGGCCACACTGTGTCAATTGCGATCTGGTCTGAGGCAACGACTATAGCGCAACGGGCCAGTCAGCAATTTCGAAATTCCCACACCACGCGGGTCGGGCTGCAGGTCACACATTCTATCACACGCAGGGATCACGCCAATCAGGAAACTCGAAACTCCCACACCAACGCTAGTGGGACCACACGCGTAACCTCTCTTACGCCAACGCGTCTGGTATTCGAAACTCCCACACCACCACTACGGCATGCCGAACAAGGGAAAGGGGAAGGGAAAGGCAGTAATGGCGGCACCGCCGGTCACGTGCCGACAGGATTGTAGCGGCTGCGGTCCGAGGTGTCCACAAATGGTGATCCACAGGGGAAAAATGGCACAGAAGATGTTCGTCGGAGCGGCGGAACAGCTTATGAAAGGTCTGGCAATCTGGTTAGGGGACACTCGAGATAGGGATGGGACAGCCAGCGCGGCTGTTAGGGCATCTAGGCTACTACTTGACGCACTCTCTGGAGCCGGGACAGCGGGATACAGTATTTCCGAGTTTGAGAGGGAGCTACAGCCGGGAGAAGAAAAGACGGAGGAAAAGATAGAGGCTCCAGCAATATCAGTGACAGCGTCTACACAGACATGGGAATGGGAATTCAAGAGAAGGGGGCAGCAGGACCTTTTGGAGGATACAAGGAAATTACGGTCCAACGCATTTTGGACGAGTATATCAGATACCTACCGTGACGATAGTGTTAGATGGGGGGCCTTCGTGGATGCTATCATAAAGGCGGAAGATATTGTTTCCAATGAATCGCTGCCACCGGAGGATAAAGGGGTACAGACACAGATAACAGCGACTGATCTGCTTCCCCCGGAGGATAAAGGAATACAGACAGATACACAAACCACTCGAGACGTAGCGACCGATCCATCACCACCCTTGTCGGGGAAAGAAGCAGCAATGGGAGCGACATCCTCGACAGGGAAGACATATGCGGAGGTAGCAGTACAAGCAGTGTCGCTATCGCCGGAAGTACCCAGAGATAACACGCAGGGAGAAATTACATCGGTGACCAGTTGGCAGGTCTATGAGGACCTGAGCGCATATGAAGAGGAAGATAGTGAACTAGATAGTGGGTATAGGAGCAGGGAGACAACTCCGGGTAAAGCTAGAAGGAAGGGGCAAAGGAAGAGGAAACAAGGAAGTACTAATCCCCCTGTATCTCCAAAGCTGGCACTTCCAATACCCTTAGCATCCTTGGTCAGAGCACAAGCGGTAGTTATGCATGGGGTACCAACTAGGTACAAGCCAGGGCAAATGAGAAGATGGATTGAGGAAGATAATGAAGGTGTGGAAGTCATGGGAGTTAGGTGGTTATTGAAACAACATGAACCGGAGAAGGTGGCATCCTCTCTGGTGGTCTTTACAAGGTCGGCGGAGGAGGTAGGTAGGCTACGTATGGGAAGAAAATTCTTCCGCACCACAAGATATGATTGGAACCGTCTGAGCAGCAGAGGAAGAGAGGGGAAAGGGAAACAAAGAGCAACATCATCACTCACCAGGTCAACTACCACCGATGAGTCTTGCGGGCTGTGTGAGGGAGGAGAGAGGGGATGCCCTGTCTGTGAGGGAAGTGGACGGGTATATGTACTAGACGCGCTACCATGATTATTTTGGGTTTTTCTACTTGCGCGCGGACATCCTTGGCGATTCCTACTGGCATCAGAATTTTTGACACAGGTGGGAGCAGATGGAATCTTTGTGTGGTTTTTCACTTGAGCGGGGGGTGGCGATTTTGTGTATTTCCTAAAGGGGGGTATCTGGTCATGTACGTAGATACGGGGCAGGGAGCGGCCCAGTGGTTGGATAATCCCGTCAGGCTTAACCTGGGGATGCGCTGCCTCGTCATAAGCGAGAAGCTTCAATACGAGTACTGATTTACCAAAAAAAAAAAAAAACAGCTGGTTGTACACAATACGGCATGCCCTCACTGCGGCCACCCCTTGGAGGACGGCTGCCACATCACCGTCGCCTGCCCACACCACCGCCAACAGCGTCTGGAGCTGTACGGGACGCAAACGACCTGGGAAAACTTGGTCCAAATGTACAGATTTGGAAGAAGGAGGAGGGAGCGTATTTCGCCTACCTCTACCGCCCCCTGCTGGATGTTAGGAAGACACTGGGGATGCATATTACTGTTGCGGTTTTTTTATATCTTTTTTATTTGTTTATTTTATCTCACTATTACGTTGTACATACATAGCTCGCGCACGGCGATGACCGACCCTCGAATCCACCCAGAATTCTGGTGTGGCTCGTCATGCGACCCTTAAAGTTGCGCACACTACATAGTACCGAGTTCAAAGAAAAAAAAAAAAAAAAATCGTAAACTACCTCGGCTCTCGCCATCCAGTGGTCACATGCATGCGCCGACGCTCCTGCCGTGAGCACTCTGTCTATCGTGTATTTGTGATCCCTCTATTTGCGCGTATACTCCTCCACCCTATCTCTGACCACTCCCTCTATGTTTTCACCACCACTGCTTTCTCCTGCTGCAACAGTTCAAGTCCCTTATTATTACCCCTGCTAGGTGTGTTCAATTTCTGCTCTGCTTCCGCTGCCGTTATCTGTAGGTGTAAAAATACAAGTTGTGACAGTGCCGTCTATTAACGCCTACCCAAGTTCCCCTTTACTAACCGCTTTGATGTATATGCGGTTAGCTTTTTCGAGCGGTAGATCACCCACTCTGCCTCCTTTCTCACCCACGCCGCCCTTTCCTCCTCCCACTCCTCCCGCTCTCTCTCCAGCTTCGATTTTCTTTTACACAACCTCTCCCACACCCACGTACCCGGTTCCGCAAGAGAGCTGGTCAGGATTCCCGAGGCACAGGACACAAAAAGTTCCCAACTTCTGGTGCCATGTAAGTTCGCCGGGGGTTGGGAATCATTTTTTCTTGGCACGGCTTCTCCAGCACTTAGTACATAAAATAGGCAAAGCTCAAGAAAAGAATACGGTGAAAAAGGAGAAGTGGTGGGTTGTGGGGTCTCTGTCTGATAACGAGGCATGGTGATGGGATAGTCAAGGAGGCGATATGGGAGTAGGAAGGGGCAAGACAGCCAGAACAGGGCTCCCTCAAGTTTGACGAGCAATACCAATTATCACCTGGGCCCAATTCACCCAACAGATTGATGATTTACCCTTTTGGGCAGGCAAAAAGCGAGAACACATAGCAGGAGCAAAAACTCACATATCGTGTCCGGGTCGATATTACCATGTTCGCACCCTGGGTATGTCTGCCTCCTGTCCCCTTATTCCATCTGCTCCGCTAAAACAAGCACGTCCGCTCCCGCGTCGCTCCCTTCCTGTAGTCACACATCCCCTGTAATCCTTCCCTTCCTCGAGTTCAGACAAGCTTCCTTAAGTATGACTACGTCTTCCTGCAGGCAGCTCCTGTACTGCGGTGTGTCGCCTTGTTATCATCTTCGAGATTCGCATAATCTCCGACGTCCTCGCTCTCCGTTCCGCCTTGGTCATCCCGCTTTGGCCGACTTAAGTATGATGAAAGATTTTGAATTATTTAAAGATGAATTAAATATAGTTGCCTGTTCCTCTCGACAAAGGCATTGATATTCCCAAGGAGTTGTTCCTTTCGTCTGCTATTCGTCCCCGCTGCCGTCCGTTGTGAATACAGGACCTCCACCCACACCGAGTTCAGTTTGTCCTGGCACGGGTGTACTTCCTACCGCTTCCTCCTAAATCGAGCTGTAGCCGTGCCGCCGGCGACTTTCTGACCCTCTTCTCCGTGCCCTTATCTTCTCATCCTGCCTCTGCTTCCCCTCCCTTTCCTTTGTCGCTGCCTCCCCTCTCTCCATCTGCACTCCTTTCCTTTCTGCCCCCGGGGCGCCCTCTCGGGGGGGCTGCGTACCTCCTTTCCCTTCCCCTTCTTTGGCGCTTCGACCCCTCTCTTCTCCCCTTCCACTGCCTTCCCTTCTTTTTTCGTATTAGCACTCTTTCTTCGTTCCACTCATCCTTTCGAACCCTATGGAATCTCAGTGTCCCTTCTGCGGACCACCCTCTCCTTTTGATGCTCAGCTCCTAAAGTCGCGACTGGTGGGTTTTATTCTTTCCCAGGGATCCCTGATGAGGCTGACGTGGGTCCGGTAAGCGTAAGCAGATTCCGGTCGGTCTTTCGGGACTCCAACCGACAATTTGGGCGTGGAGCCCTCCTCAAGAACCATATTTTCAATCTTGCCACCTGATCATCGGGTGTTGGTGTAATCCTCTGGCGCTGACTCGTCCTTTTTTTTTTTTTTTGTAAATCAGTACCGGTACTCGTATTGAAGCGTCTCGCTTGTGACGAGGCAGTGCATCCCCAGGTTAAGCCTGGCCGGATTGTCCAACCACTGGGCCGCTCCCGATCCCCAATATTCAGAAAATATGCAAGCGCACCACCGCCGTGATATAGGAAATCACCCCCTTACCGCCTCGCCAGCCTCACACAACTCCGGATCCTCCCATACCTGCTCCCACCCCCGCCCGTTCCCGTCTGCCACCCCACAGCTCAACAGGTGCGCGGCATTCTGCGCCACCCCCTCCTCACACAGCGCGGACTTGTCCTTGTCGTCCGGCATTGGAGCCGAGGTATATCCGTTTTCAAGTCTGCAACGCGCATCTTCAGGTTCCGCACTACTTCGCTTGCCAGTATATCTGGGTGTTGGACGATACCGGTATGTCCTACTATTCCGCACAAGGCTTGGTTTGTGCCTCAGAGCTATCCGATAAGAAGCTAATGCGCCGGTTCCGGTGGCGCTCCCATAGAGCTACTTCCCACTAGGACTACCGGCTCCACCGTGGCATTGCTCTTCAGCGACGCTGGTGGGAAGCTGCTGGGGTATTGAGATGAGACTATCTGCGTAAACACCAGGCCCCCTTCTTGAGGCGCTGCGGGGGTTGACGTACATAGTCGCCGACCGCGGACCACAGTGCTGGTGGCTGCACAAGGTCGGCAGGCGGAGAACCCGCTGTGTGGGCTGTGTGAGGAGGGGATAGCGCAGAAAGCGGCGCATCTGCTAAGCTGGGAGCAGATATGGGGAGACCCGTAGTGGTGTGAGAACCTGGCGGAGGCGGTGAGGGGGGTGATTTCTCAAGTTCTTGTGCGTGTTTAGTGCGAATATTTGGGTGTCTGGTGATGTACGTAGATACGGGGCAGGGAGCGGCCCAGTTATCGCCGCTTCCTCCAGAAGGTGGTTGACCTGTTGACCACCCTGTCATGTCCTTTCCAGTCTACCTAGGTCTTCAGTGATGATCAGGGAATCGACATTATCTACGTAACTGAAGAGGTCGCATGTACATAGCTGACCATTTTAGCTGGGTAGGGTTGAGGCCGTAGGAGGTACGTATGGGGCCTGTTGGGGTGGTCGGTAGTTTCTTGTCTGCTTCCTTTAGTAGGATTGCGATGTATATCAGCCAGAGGACTGGCGAGAGCGCGCTGCTTTGCGAAGTGCCTTGGTTCATTTTGGCCATGCCTCTTCCTTCACCAGCCTTTCCCTTAGGAATCTGTCGACGCTAAGGGCCAATTGCTGGCCTGCACAACGTGCCTATCTAAAAGCCGCAAATTTCTGCTCCATACTTGATAAAAACATAAATTCCATTTCTCTACGCCGGCGTCCTTTATCACGAGACTGGTGCCGCTACTGGCACATTCCTAACCCATGCAGCTCGCCGTAAAATAACATATGCTAATGACGCAAAATCTCACGGTTCAAACTCTCAACAATGACGCTCATTACATCTCAGAACCTTGCGTTTTATCCGAGACTCGTGCCACTACCGGCCCGACTCTCAACCGATCTGCCTTGCATTAACCAGCTCAATGCACTCACAATCGCTGGTTTATGCCTTGCCTACTCAAATTCTAAATGGTTGCAAGTGAGATGGATGAGTACAGTCTGTTGCAACTTGCGTGGTTTCAAAATCCGTGACCGAGCACTGGCCGTCAGCCAGCGAGAATATCTGTTGACGTATTCTATGGTAACTTAGGGTAGTCGGAGTGATCATGCAACCAGACTACTGACGATAGTAAATTCAACTTTCGAGAGTCAGGCGACTTTGATATCTCTCAGTTACAAGTGTCTGACGGCATTGAATTCTATTTCTAGTGCAGACGCCATTGTTATCTCTCAGTGCTTAGTGTCTGACGGGCCTTTAATTTCTCTCGGCTTCTAGTGTCTGACGGCATTGAATTCTATTTCCTAATAATGCCAGGCGGCTTTGAATTGTATTTTCTAGTGCCAGGCGGCACTTATTTGATCTCTCTCAGGTTTTAGTTTCTGGCCGCTATGAGTTAGTGCAGGGTGGGCATGTGTCTGACGAGTGTTGATTTCTCTCAGTTTTTAGTGTCTGACGACATTGAAACCTATTTTCTACGCAAGCAAGCAATTGATACCTCTCAATGGCGGCTTTAAATTCCATTTTCTAGTGCCAGGCGACATTGATTTCTCAGTTTCTCGTGCTGCGCAACGTTGACCTAATGTTGGATCTAGGATGGGGCAGAAAAGTATTTATGTATCACCTTTCTTCTGCACCTTTCCCTTCATTGGTCTGTTCTGTTTTGAGTACAGTTTCCAACTTTCTGTCAAAAACGTTTCTATTTTTTGCCTCACTACCGTTTTAACTCTTTATTGTCTGTTTGACATTCTTGACTCCGGTCATCCCTTCGTCATCGTCTTAGGGCACTCCCACCCACAGACACAACTTCCCCCGCTCCCTGTCCCACAGAGGCACGAGATAACAAAGTTGATGTTGAGGTAGAGCTCCAGTCTATGGTCCTTTGTGGGCTTTCTACGGTCTTTTGTGGGCTTGTCCTGAACAACGTTTGTCCTTAACTGTCCCTAATGGTCTCCAATAAGGATTTTTTGCTCGAAGGTGGAGATTCTGTGTACTTTTAAATCCAATTCCATTGACCTGGGCCTGTCTTTATCTCGAGGTAAAGGCGGAATGCGCTGCCTCGTCATAAGCGAGCTGCTTCAATACGAGTACTGATTTACCCACAAAAAAACAAACAGGTAAAGACGAGCCCAACTTAGCAACTTTCAAGTGTGCGAAGGTGGCAGTTTCTGTTTCGTTCGACGGGCATGAAGTTTGTGGAGGAGATCCTGCCACGCCTACGAATCGAAATAAAGGCGCAAATATAGACTCGAAAAAAAACGCTCCACATTTAGCTAGTACGAACAACAACTTATCGGCGGCTTTCCAGCGACGAGAGTTACTCCTCCGGAGTCCCGACAAGTTACTGTCCCGGATTTCGTGGAAACTATTTCGTTTGAGGGAGAGGAAGATAGGCACTCAGGGAAGATACAAGATTTGCCAAGATTTGGACTCATCCAATTCGAATAAAACCAAGGGCATCTGTTTGCGGCCTAGCTTATATCTCAAATGCTTGTGGAGTTTGGGGCGCATTGAGTTATCTTCTAGGAAGCGAAAAGGAAATTGGGAGGGGTGGTGTGAGTGGTGGTGAGGAAATCTGTACAGAACCTGTGGAGGGAAAAGACGGAGGTAGCATGACTGCCTCTTCAACAGATTACGTGCGATACACGGAGAAACTCCCAAGTCTTTCTGCTAGATTTCAATCGTATTCGAGAGGCTCCATCCAAGAGCAGGAGTGCTAGTTGAAGAAGTGGTGGATAAGCCCGACGAAAGCAGAAAAAAGATAGAGTTGGATCAGGTTATTAGAGAGTAGTGCCGGAAGTGGCACGAGTTGGAGACCGGACAAATGGGTCACCGTCTGTGGAGCTCTTGTGAGATGTTGTGACCATACCGGCATCTATAGTTTCGGATTAAAGAAGGACAAGGGCTACCGATTGAGCAATAGCGCTGAAAGACTGACAATCAAATTTGCCAGCTTACCACCATTTGCGGAAGAATATAAGTGAAGACTTTGCAGGATTCCCGGTGTTGTCATTGGTAGGCCTATTCTCCGGATACGATCAGTGTGAGCAAGCAGAGAGATGCCAGAATTTGAGACACTTTTTCGGGCTATTAAGGATGACGACATCTGGTGGAGAGTTAGCACTGGACCGCTCGACATTCGCATCCGCCAGATTGCATTTTGCAACTTCGTTGTTCCTGGTGGAAAGCAAGTTCCTCTTCTAGCCAATGCTGAAGCGAAACATAAAACCAGAACTCAGCACTCAGAAACTCGATGATGACGGTACCTATATCGGAGTTAGAGAAAACTATACAGATTTGCAAAGTCTTTCGTTACTTTATGTAAAAAGTAACCAACCAACCGGTTGAAGCGCCGAGATCTACGAGCAGGCCAAAATACAGACCCCTTCGCCGTGGTCATGCCGTATGCGAGTATTGAATTAAAAAGAAAAAAATACAGACCCCACATCACCCACCAGCCTCTGATTTACCGAGAGCAGTTGTTAATCGATGGTTAGCTTGGATTAGATTGATTTTGACGTGTGACATATGTCCAGGGTCAAACATAGCGCCCCGATGGGTTATCCAGAAGAGGAAAAAGAGGTGAATTAGAGGAATCGGAAGATCCAAAAGAATTCGAGGATGCTACGGATGCGGATTTGGATGCAATTAAGAAACTCGTATTCCTTCCGACAATCCCAAGATGCCTAAAACCGGATTCTTGAAAATTAGACGACAAAGGAAGGTTAGAGTAGGTTCCGAAAGGAATTGTTCTTCTGCCAACTAGAAATAATGTTGCGATTGCCGGATTAATTATATTCGCAAGCGTTAGCGTGATTACATGTCTGCTATAAAAGTATATAAAAGGAGGAAACGGACCTTCGTATTTTTTTTAGCATTCTCTTAATACCCACGCATTATCAGCTATTTACCCAAGCATCTACTTATACCCCCACGTCTGTCTATCTTGTCTATCTTTCACCTAACAATACTACTGAGTGTTTTCCGCAATGATAAAATCTGTCGCAGCTGCGGAACTTCAACAAAAGTTTCATGATTTGAAGAAACATTAAGTCGAAGTTCACTGGAGCTCTCAGTTCGATTGCCGGCGGAAAAGGTTTGTAATAATTCCTGGATAAGGAATACCTCATGAGTAGAAAAGGGTCAGGGTAATACTAACCAGGCCTATTGAATAGCGATCAACCTGTTTGCAACCCAGAGTGGAGAGAGAAACCCACCACGGCAAACAATTCTGCAAAGGGATGTGAGCTTGTAGCATCGAGTGGAAGCGAATCGGCTATGCGGGGGTTATGTGACGAACACCCGCGCAGGCTATCTACCCCGAGGACCACCTGCACCAGAACAATCACCACCACCACCACCACCACCACCACCACCACCACCACCACCACCACCACCACCACCACCACCACCACCACCGATATTCCATTTATTTGGGATTCTTCTTGTGAGGAATTCTTCAAACTTCTCAAGCAATCCTTCACCTCTGCTCCAGTTCTCCGACACTTCGACCCTGAACTTGAAACCATCATTGAGACCGACGCTTCCGACTATGTTACATCTGGAATCATTTTCGCAGAAGCACCTCAAAAACAAAAAACTCGTCCTTCACCCAGTTGCAATTATCTCCGAGAAAATGTCCCTGCTGAATGTTACTACGGAATTGGCGATAAAGAACTGCTCGCAATTGTTTTGGCCCTTGAAAAATGGCATATTACCTACATCCCAGGGAAGACGTGGAGCGACAAGGGCTTGGTAGTCAGTATAAAGCTTTAGTGAATTAGGCACTAGATCAAAGAGGCTATTCGAGAGTGCCAAGAATGCCGACACGAACCAGGAAATCCCAAAATATATTTTTTTTAAAAAAAAGAGAACAAAAAACAAAACTAAGAAATTTCCTTTCACGCATTGTCATCACTATCTTCATCCTCACCATCACTCTCGCTGCTATTACTATCCCCCTCTTCTTCATCCTCCGCAGGCTTTCGGGGTGCTGGTGTCGCTGCTTCCGTTTTTCAACGTTTAACTGGACCACTGCCATCCCGAGCCAGATCAACGGTTCCAACACCTGCCCCCCCGCGTATGCTACGACATGGAGCTAGGAAGTGATGAGGACTGCGACCCAGAAGAAGTCCTATCAATCTCCTCGACCAAGCGACGAGGGAGGATCTGGATGCACTAAGCATGGTGTGTAAGGGCGGAACAGAAGAGTGGGTGTCGGAAATCACGAATTGCAAAGCGAGTGAAGATGCTGCTGAGTGGCATAAAACTCAAAGCGATTCCCACCAAATCCCAAACACCTCCGGAACATGGTATCGTGGTTAGACAAAATTTCATGCCGAAAACACGAGCAGGACAAAATACAAACCCCAGGGTGCAGAAGGATAATGGGGTAGGTAACACGGTCAAGGACTTGAAGTGCATTTTGCAACAAGACGGGCCACCGGAGGTGTAAATAGCCAGTATGGGGAAGATGTAGAGGAACAATATAGAATGATCAGAGTTGAGCTAGGGAATGGAGAGAATTGCAATCTAGAAATTCTTGATCTCCTTGACAACCCTATCGCGGCGAAATTTACTGGACGCTGTAGATAAGGGAGCGATATTCTGAGTACGATAAGTAAAGGAGGAGCGGAGAAATGGGCATTGGAAGAAAGAATCGCCAAAAGAGTCCGTTGCTGGACTTTATTTTCCGGATACGATCAGTGCGCGTTGCATCCCGAATCTAGGGGATATGATGGCATTTATTTTGCCGTTTGGATTATTGCGAATGACTGCCCTTCAACAAGGGTATACAAATGGAGTTCCTGTTTTTGACAGTTATCCGAACTGCAAATTGCAAGGAATTCAAAGAAAGCGCTCGTTAAGGCTCTAAGACCGGCCTACGATGCGATTGGGGTCGATACCCGGCAACGATGATAGCGTTTCGGAGATACTAGATATCCAACCCAGGAAAAGTATGACATTTAGCATCCCTAGCGGAGTCAGAGTCACTTACTCGACCGTTCTTGGAGTCTTATTCGATTTACGATATCAGCTTCACGTTTCCAAACCGATGCCACTACACTTATCACTTCCAAATCCTCCTCCTAATGTTAAGACTTTCATGGTGGACTTAACAATTGAGGCCTTTCATCCGACACTTGTACAAGATCAAGTAGTAGCAATTCGGAAAGCCGTAGAAGAAAGGTCGGATGAGAAGGAGAGCAAAATTGCTGAGGTTGCCAAGAAAGCTGTTTCCACAATCTGACAGAGGAGAAGTTAAGTCTCCTGGATCAAGCGACGCGGGAGGATTTGGATGCTGTCGAGAAGGTGCAGGATATCCTGAGTACTGTCATGTGCCTTTGGAATTTATCTTCCTGTTTATCTACCACAATTCCTCCTCCGCTATGATCAAGTCCGACGCCACCGTTGAGCTGCAGCAAAATTCCAATGAATTGATTGCAAACGAAACTCAAAGCAAGTCACTGGTGCTCTCAATTCATCGCCGGAAGTAAAAACAAGTACAAATTTCTAAGAGTATGTTACGGTTGATAACGAATGCAGAAGGGAAATGTACAAATCGTGCAGTACTACAAAACAATGGAGTACTACAAAGTATTGCCTGAGAGGCATACAGCGAGGATGAGGAGAATACTTCTATATTTAAAATCGTACTTTCAGTGCAAGAAAAAGGCGACAAAGCGACTAACATTTTTGTTCTTCTCCTGTGGCACTGAGCTGGCCTAGGCTGTGCTTCACTCAGACGGGGTCTGGGATCTCATGGAATCTTGACACCGTTGGGATATTGATTGACAACATTGTCTCAAGGGTACACGAACGGGGTACAGATATTTGATAAAGTCACGAAGAGAATCTTGAAAGATCAGATTACGGCAACGAGAGGAAAACCATTCATCGATGCCGTGGGAGTCAAGACACGAGTGTAACTGTTTCGGAGCGCAAGAGGCGAATACAGGGAAGTAGCACCAGCTACAGCTGGATGATCTACCGCTTCTCCTCCAGGACGAAAAGAAACCGTCTTACAACGAAACGATTCGGGCAAATGGTTGACTGGAACCGGATAGGGACACGACTCATTACCGTTCCAAGCAGCTAGAAAGAGGACAAGAGGATGTGAATAAAGCAGCAGATAAATTAAGAAAGAATCGGTTCTAACAAAAGGTTTTTTGATCGAAATCGCCGTGAACGTAAAGAAGAGATATTGGTTGGAGACTGTTGGTCGGTTTCTAGCAACTCACTCCTGGAGCTCTCTCCATCTCCAACATGCCAGTTGTTGAAGTTACACCTAATGAAGAGAGGAATTTTGAGACTCTTAGCAATGGTCAATGGATACTTGGAAGGGAAAGCTAATGCATCCCCCGCGTTAAGGCCAATCAACCATTAAGAAGGTTCCATAAAAATTATTTTCATCTGTACATTATTGCAAGAAGGTGGGGAGTGAAGTTGCAACATGAGAAAGAGACAGGCTGGAGGCATCCTGCAAGACACATAAAGCCGAAGTCTGGACGGATATGGAGGAAAATTATTGAAGAAATCGAACACCTTGAAAAAATCTTGAAAATTTTAAAATTTTAAGATCTTAATATCTTCTAAAGCGAAGATGAGCCGAGAACAATGAACGACTGCAAGAGTGCAGAAATTCGCCGACGATGTACCCATTAGACATGGTATGGCACATGGAATTGTAGAGAGCTAGCAGCAGTTCAACTCTCAGCCAACTGTTCCACTCTCAGCAATTCAACAGTCAGCAGTTCAACTCTCAGCAATTCAGTGCTCAGCAATTCGACTCTCAGCAATTCAACTGATCAGCAATTCAAGTCTCAACTATTAGGGGTACTCAAAATTAAATTCACGCACTTTTACGATATATAGTGTGGACGCCACAATATGCAAGTCTAGCTCTTTTCAGCCAAAACGCAGATTTTTCAACTGAGTACCCAAGATACCTTACGCACATACGCACAGATACGCATACACACACACACACATTTGCGCACAAGCGTGCCTCGAGTCGGGTACAAGTCACGGTACTGGAAGAGGTCTGGAGGCTCATCGAGAATTTCGAAGCGATACTTCAAATTGATCTCTATGATAATTGGGTATGGGATTGGATTGTTGACTTATGCGATATTATTATGCTGGTGGCTATCCCTCGGTATCTGGCCCCCCGTGGACATGCAGGACGTCATGATGCTCCAGTTTTTATAAACCCCAGGTCTTGAAAGATTCCATGGCGAGCAAGCAGGCCATCCTTAACCTGGGCAAAGGCGCGCCACCAAGATCCGGCATCGAAAGGGAACTGAAGGACCTCCTCCACAAGCGAGCGCACCAGGAGACGGCCATCGGTTGTACGTAGCCATATAGGCATCTCAGGCGATGAGAATGCAGACAAGAGGGCAGCCTGTGAGTCGGCTCTAGGGCGCATCTCCGGGAGCCAGCAGGTAGCTACGGCAGCAGGCATTCGGGCGGCAGCAAAAGCCAGGAGGTAAGACCAGCGCACGGAACTAGGGTTCGGCACCAATAGATGCCTCTGACACAGACACTCCCTCTCCGCCTTGCGCACCAACTGCGGCCCCTTCAACTACTGGTTACACTTCGTACGCAAAGTCGACTCTCCGGCTTGCCCCAACTGTGACCACCGAGAAGAAGGTGATCGAGCGCGGAAAGGTCCATTACCGGGGAGCATCATTATACCTCGGAAAGGAAGGCACTGAAGTTGGAATTAGGGTCCCATTCCCTGTCTTAGAAGAGGATGGACAAGTACATGAGTAGCAGCAAGACTGGGTGAAAAAGGCACTCCAAACGAAGGAATCGAAGATGAATACAATTCAGTCAAGTTCGAGTGCCATCATACTAGACGCACTCACGCGAAAAGGAGCAGCAGCGGAATGTGAAGGGAAAGGGTATGTGCGCGGCACAATGCACGGAGAGCGGTTCTCAGACTCTATACGAAGCCCCAAAAAACTAAAGTACTCTTCGATCAATGATGGCCAACCGAAGAGCGCCAGGATGCAACCTGGTGCCATTATTTTGACCCTGTCCCTGTTTTTAACTCGTTTCGACTGCTCCCATCACCGCCAGCAACGTCATCACGGTGCTAACAATTGTCGCTACCCTGACACGCTCATTTCGGTTTCGTTCGAATCTTGATGTGTCATAGTTGCCTATTACCACCTCCTTCCTTTCTCTTTTCTCTCTTTCTTCCTTCCTTACGCAACGTCTTGTATCCCAGCAGATAATACAAGCTTGCCCTTCGCCACGTTTCTCCACGTTTCCAGTACTTAGCCTTAGCAAGCGTGCGCTCCCTAGAGTCACGTTCATTGCCTTAGTCTCGCCCACGCTTACGTCGTTACATTACGTTGCGTCATTCACACTCCACTGAGCGCAACTACGTAGCCGAATTTGTATCCCCCACGATTCTGTCCCATATTGACAAAATCGATGTTTCATATGCCGGTCGTCGAACTCGCCGTGGGGACTACGGACTTACTTACTCGATTACGACCGGAGGTCGACCCCTCGAACACGACCCCCGACTATCCAACGATAATTAACGAAACCATTACCTTGCTGAGGAGCTCATCGGGAACGCCAGGACATGGGAACAGCTAGACACACCTATTTGGAGGAAGGAGGAGGGAGAGGAGGAAGAGTGGGACCCGGTGGAGGTATACTTCGCCTACCTCTACCGACCCCTCGCCTGACGCTAGGGGTGTAGAAATATATCTACGACGCTCACTCTTCGGAGTGGAAAATGTGTATCCGCTTGCTTGCTAGCTAAAGAGGGTAATGATAAAAGAGAATACAAGCGGAAAATCTCAATGCCTTAAATATCCCTTCCTCCATCATCACCATCGGTCGATGCCTTTCTCAATCGAAGGATACTGCCTTGACCCTGTCATCCTAGTTGACCGATTACCTCGATTCAACAAGGGAATGCTAGGGAGACGCCGGTTGCGCATATTTAAGATTTTCTTTGTTTTGTTTCGTGTCGTCTTGCTGATTGTTACATAGTTTGCATAGGGCGACAGATTAACTTGACTGTCCCTTCCACCCGGGTTTTCGTTGTGGCTCGTCATGCGACCCTTAAGGTTGCGCACATGAGTAATGATTTTAAAAAAAAAAAAAAAAAAAAAGCTACCTGTTCATGCGTCTGCTATATATACCTTGTTAGTTTTGGATGTCAGGATACCAATTAGAATTGTTTATTTATTAGAGGGATTTTGGCAACTTTTTTCCTGGCTCGTTTTTGGTTTAAGAGACCCTGGCAACCCGACAACTTCCGATGTTACAGTACCATAGCAACCATTTGTTAGTAAATAAAAAATTGCATCTGAGGGGGTCTACGTAAACCAAAGAACTCCCTCTCTTACATATCTCTCACTTGGTCAATCTTCATCTAAACTACACAGAACTTAAAATATGGCTTCCTCTAATCAAGCTTTAAATGAGTGCACTGAGTCCGTATCCTCAAGTGAAGCGGTTCCAACACAATCCTCCATCGTTGCTACACCAGTTTTATCTGGTGAATCTACTACTGCTAGCGACATCGCTATTTCAAGCAACAAAACTCCAGCGACAACACCCAAGAAGCGAGTAAGATGTACGGATGAAGAAAAGTTGAAACTTATACGGCTATGTGTCTTACATCAAGCGGATCACCGACATGGAAATAAAAAGACATTTAGCATGGGTGGTGGCAGTGGGTCTCGATATCGTGGAAATTGCACTTCCGTCATAGCTATGCGTTGACTCTCTTCTATTGTTGCCATAGCGAGTGCTGCCGCTGCTGCCGCTGCTGCTGCTGTAGTCATAGTTTTTCTGCTGTCGCTGCTGTCGTGTCGCTGCTGTCGCCGTCGTTATGCTGTTGCTGCCGTTCGCTACCAGAATTGCTAGTTGCAAAATCCCTCTGTCTCGTTCTATTCCTCTTAGTATTACTCTTAGACTATTGTGCTTACTAATGGTAGCCGGAACACTTAATAGAAACCTTGCAAAATCCCTCGTACCAGGAGGTGTGGTATGCCAAGATACCATCTTGCCATACTAAAAACTAAAGGTTTCTCTAGACCCTTCTATAGAGTTATATGCAACCGGACTACCTATAGAGGTCTGTTTGAGGGGTGCAAACAAGACTAGGCACGCGTCCTGCGCAGATGTTGTTTGTACACGGGGTCCCTGACTAAGACTTGGCAACCAAGAGTTGGTTTGCACAAACCGTAGGAGCACTACCTTTTAATCCCCACCCTTCACCTTCGCTTTCCCCCAACCAGACTATCGCTTTTGCAACCAGACTACGCTTTTGCTACGAACCTTTTGCTCAACTAACCCATCACTCTACGATATCACTTCACTCTACGATATCACTTCACTCTACGATATTGCTTCGCTCTACCTCCGGTGGCTCTACGTAGCTAACCCTTTCTGCTTGGTGAGTCAAGTTTGGTTTGTTCCACTACCCCCTCCTCTTCCCCCTTCTTCCCCTCCCCCTCTCCCGCTCTTGTCCTCCCCCCTCTCTCTTCCCCTCTTCTACATATATATTAATCATATATGTTCATGGGGGAGGAGCAAGGGGGAACAGGTGCTGTAGGAGGCTTATTGGTTGTTAGGGGTATTCGGTTTCAGATGGCTCAGCCCGATTTCAAAGTCATCAATGCTTCAATGACGAGTCTTAGAACAGCCGCCACGGAGTTGGACAACGTAAGCACTGAAGTGGTCAACAAACAGAACATGGAAGCAGCCAATGTCGTCAACCAACTCAACCAAATTCAAGAACAAATACTCAACCAAATTGAAGAACAAATGCGCAGAATGGAGCAGAGAATTCAAGGACAAATAGGTCAAATGGAGCAGAGAATGCAAGGACAAATGGGTCAAATGGAGCAGAGAATGCAAGGGCAAATGGGTCAAATGGAGCAGAGAATTCTGACACAGATGTCACGATGGTGAGTGGACACATTTCATTTATTAAAGAATCGAACTGAATGCTGACGTTAAGATAGTGAAAAGAATAATCTCGCTCGACTCTACAATTCACGAATTTCTCATGAGACGCATCAACTGGAACCATTATACAGCATAGGCAATCAGATCATCGGGGATTTTCCTTCAACTAGCGCGGATATTCATGCCTTAGATGGTGAGTAAAGTTTGATGCGTAGGTATTAAACTCAAACTAAAGGATTTATCATAGCTGCGGGTGTTGAGCGGATACTTCGAGAACTAGGTTTGCCAGTTACTGGTATGCTAAGTGACAAAAAGAAGAGATTGCGCCGTCACATCGGGTTGATGGTATTGTGAGTGGGATCATCCTGTCGTTCCTTTTTTGTCATGGTGCTTGTTCGGTTAGGTTTGTTTTTACACATCTACTGGCATTTGACATTGAATGGCGGAGGAATATGCTATACGTTCCACCCGATATCTATATCCAAAGGTGATCTATGAACGTCGTTTGTATTCCTAATTTGTTGCGAAGGTCTGCGGGTGTTTCATTTTTAGCTATCATTTGTTACGCGGTGAATAAAGATTAGTCGGTATTGTTAGCGTTGCGTGTCGGTATATATGATCCCCGTTAGAGTTGTTCGGGTGCCGCCCCCTGACGTATGTATAGTGGAGGTGCCCCGAGTTAACTAGTGACGTTGGTCAGAACTCTAAGCAGCAGGGCCTTGGCCTGAGACTTCGAGTTATGCTGCAGTTATGCAGATTTTGTGATGTTTAATAAACAAGTGAGGAGATGAACTTGCATCGTGTCTGAATTGGCCAATCGGGCGAGAATCCGCCCTATATGATTCTTTTGGCCATTTCCAGGCACGACAAAATGCCTGTAATTACCTTATAGGGTTTAACACCCCATATAACGGAAGCGCCTTGGCTGCAGCAGTGCCAGCACTGAGGGAGTACATTATGTGTCGTATTCCCCACCTTTAGTGTTGCATTACTCTCAGTCCTCTACTTCGCCTTCGGCTCCGCTTCGATCCCTTCGGTAACGGTAACGCCTCTACGTTGCGCTCGGGCTTCGCCTCCGCTACACTCCGTTTTTGTCGGTGAGGTCTATATCCTCCAGGTGGGTCTAGTTGTCGGGGTACATGCTAATTAGTTATTCAATGGTTTGGTTTTTAGAGAATGGGAGACGATAATCCCGATCAGACAAACAAGAAACGAAAGCCCACGACGAATAGTAGTATCTCATATTCGAAGATGACAATTGCACAAGCAGAGGAGAGACTCAATATTAGACTTGACGAGGTTCCGGGGATGTCTGTTGGTGAGATGTTGGAAATAGCAAAGGATAGCGTTAAGAAGGAGGATGTGGACGCTATGAAGGAGAAGATTTATGAACGGCTACTGGACCATATAGAAGCTGAAGGATATCCCACCGAGGCGAATGTGGAATTCAAGGAGCCCAACGTTAGTGACTTGGTTTATTCCATAGTCGCTCCCACGGTTGCGGATTTTAGACGCAAGACAGGACGGAAGTTACGGTTAACCCGAGAGAAGAGAATTGTATCTACGGACAACACAGTATTGGGTGAGGAAGAGTTTGTTGTGATGGACAGGGTTTCTGTCACAGAACAGAAGTTTGTGTGCATAGTGGAAGGCAAGGGGAGTTCTACTGGAGAGGGCGTTAAACAGTGTTTGCTAGCGATGAAGGATGCTTGGGATAACAACGCTATGAAAGAGTCTTTTTTGTATGGGTTTGTTACTACAGGAGAAGATTGGATGCTGTATCGATACGATGGTACATCTTTTGTGGTGACTGAGAAGTTAAGGGTTTTGTTTAAGACGATGGATAAGGACAAAAGAAGATGGATTGACAACTACTCGGTTGTGGTAGATTGTTTGTATTCAGTATTGTCTGATGGAGGTATTGCAGGAAGGGATGTCGTTGTGGGCTAGGGGGATTACGGTAGGAATGGTTTATTCGCGGGTGATAGTTGCACCGATTATTTTTTTTGTTTTCGTTTTCTGAGTAGATAATAGACGATTAATAGGGATTGTTTTATAGATTGTTTAATTTAGTCTTGTTCCTTTTTATTGAATACCTCGTTGCGTGTCGCTACCCTAGATTATTCCCGCCACCGCTCCTGTTTATTTTATACTTCTAATTCCGACGTCACTACTATGTCAAACCCCTATGGCAGCGACTATACACCTATGCCAGCAGACATCGACAGGGATCGAGCGGGCACTAATTCAGACATGCTGAATTCAGACAACTCGAGCGGTCGACATATGCGCTAGTTCAGACATCTAGAGTGGTAGCGATTTTGGCAGTAATATACTCCTACAGTTGCGCTATTGGTAACAGTATAGATATATATATATTTTTTTTTTAAATTCAATACTCGCATGAGGATGACCATGGCGACACTAAATCCTCCCTCTCCGAACGGATCCCACCCTTCCCCCCCTCCCTCGCCCGCCCAATCAACACGATCGCAAGCGAGCAAAGAAAGTTTCTGCCAGATCGACAGTCATAGACTTCCCATCGATCTCTTCCCTACGGCGGACTAACCTTAGATTGTCCACATCCTCCCATGAACCGAACCTCCATCCTAACCATTCCCCTTCACTACTGACAAGGGCGACATGGTGCCCCGTCTCATCGTATCTCCCACAGAACCTGCAGGAAACATCGCCATCCCCCTCCCCAGAATCTGCCGCCACGTCGCAAAATTTCCTTTGCTACTCCGGCATCTGGTGTAATTTACGACCGCCCTTCTTTCCCATCCAAGTATCCTACCCATTCCGAACCCCCTGATTCTTCTTTCCTTCCGAGCACTCTTCTGATACCACCGCCTGATTCCCCGCTCCGTGTTGATCTGAACGCTATTATTTGCCGACCCCTCCTTTGCTAATTCGTCCGCCCTCTCATTACCCCCTACCCCAATGTGCGCCTTGACCCAGAAGTATAGATAGCGACATACATGGCAGCAACATACCCCTATGGTAGCGATAATCTCCTATGGCTACCTCGCCATAGTCATACTGCATGCGAGTATTGATTTAAAAAAAAAAAAAAAATCTCCTATCGCAGCGACATTGGCAGTAATACATAATATCAAGACATGTACTAATTAAGATATCGAGGGGTTGATTAATAGTATGATAGTAGCAAGAGGGGTATTCAAACCTGAAATGATCGATCTTTTTTTTTTTTTTTTTTTTTATTCATTACTCGCATGCGGCATGACCATGGCGAGGTGAAATGATCGATCGATTAAATTGAAAATTGTAATCAACGTTCTAAGTAGGGCAGAAATTAGCGTATATATAAATAGTATAAGAAAAAGACTAAAAAATTCTAATAGTAATATTATATAACTCTTATAGTATCTACTATATATATTTATTTGCTACCTATATCTAATAGAGGGATTTCGCAAGCTTTATTGTTAATGTTAAGTATAGAATTAGTAAGCAGAAATAGACTTAAAGTTAGCCAAGAAAGACAAAGAAGAGGTTTCGCATACTTTTATATTAAGTGGTAGTCTATTCTGGTTGCCGACCCATACGACCCGCACAAACCCACACGACCCGCACAACCCACACGAGCCGTATAACCCATACGACCCCCAGCCATGACATCTGAATTAGCAGTGTCAGCAGCAATTCTAGCGATAGCAACTGCAGATGAGGCACAAAACACAGCTATCGCACTGCTTCAGTGTCCGAGTTATCGACCACCTTTACCACCTCCACTCTCCAGCAATTGGATTCGATAAGTTTACAGACACTGAGTGTGTTGAGTACTTTCGATTTACACGGAGTCAGCTGCGTCAGCTACTGCCGTATCTCGGCCTTGATCAAATTACCTATCGAGATAGACGCCAGGCATCGCCTGAGGAGGCATGTTGTATACTTCTATCCCGGCTCTCTAGCAACAAGCGGTACAAAGATGATATGAGGTTATTTGGAAAGAGTAGGATATGGCAGTCGGTGGTTTTTAATGATGTGATAAAACATTTGGTTACTCGATATGAAGAGAAGTTGAAATGGGATTCTCAGCGCCTAACATATCATAAACTTCGGAGCTATGCAGAGTATGTAGGAGCTCGAGGCCGTGGTGTATCTGTTTGGGGTTTTGTGGATGGAACTTTAAAGCTAGTTTGTCGACCTTCTAAAAACCAGCGGAGATGGTATTCAGGATATAAGAAACGTCATGCAATTAAGTTTCAGGAAATTACTACTCCTGATGGACTTATTTCACATCTTGCAGGACCGTTCGAAGGCAAGTTAGGTGATTTTTTTTTTTTTTTTTTTTTTTATTCAATACTCGCGTGCGGCATGACCATGGCGAGGTTCAGGTGGGCCTATTGCCCTATGCCCCCTGTCCCCAGGGCGAAGGTAACTAACGCAAAACTGAAATCACAAATCAACTATAACACTATCCCCCACATCCTGCCCCCTTTTCACACACGATCAGCACGATCGCAAGCGAGAAAAGAAGGTCTCCGCCAAGTCGACCGAAACTTCCTTTCCGTCAACCATCTCCTTCTTCACGATGGCCTTCAGTTGGTCGACGTCCTCCCAGGAGCCGAACCTCTGGCCTAACCATTCCCCTTTGGGACACACTAGCGCCACATGACTTCCCGTCTCCTCATACTTCCCGCACACTCTGCAGGTCATATTCAGATCATGCTCTTCCAATTTCCACCTCTAGACGGCAAAGTCACCTTTGCCACTACGGCACCGGGAATAATTCACCACCGCCCTCTTATTCCACCTAACCACTCTACTTAGCTTAAACCCCGCTACCTGTCTCTCCTGCCGAGTCTTTTCTTTATACCACTACCGCACCCCTCCTTCCGTGATTATATGATCCCCTTTCCTCTAGGCTTCAGATTTTGCCAAGCAATCTGCCTTCTCATTTCCTTCAATTCCGGCATGTGCCTTCACCCATCTAAAATGGATTTTGGTACTTGAGTTCCCTAATTTTCTTATTACTTAAATCATATTGTAAGTTCTTGTTCTTCTCTTTTTCCTAGCCTTCATTAGTGATTTGATGGCCATTTGGGAATCTGAGAGGATTAGAACCTTCTAATCTTCTTTTATCTTGTTAAAGGCTTCTTAAATACTAGTAATTTTTCAATTTTAAACTATTGCTGCTTGTTCTATATCTATACTTCTGTCATGACTACGACTCTGTCCTCTCCTTGTTACCCTCAAGTGCGATATCTTATCTTATGTCGTGATTATCTCATGTTGTGTTTCCTTCGGGTTGTGGTTATTGCGGGTTGTAGCTATCTCGGGTTGTGTTCTCGTCCTCAGAGTCATAGTGATATTAGCGCGACTCCCAATTGTTAAATAGCTTGCCTTCCCCTCTTCTTTCTTCTTCTCTCTTCTTCTCTCTTCACCTGACGTCTTGTTCTCCCTTTGTAGGTACCTAGGCCATTCTCATAGCTTCTCTCTTCTTCCGTGGTAGCCCCTCCGTGACAGCCTCCTCCGTGACAGCCTCCTCTGCAACAGTACCCTACGACCCATCCCCGCCTCCGCCGTACCCCTTGGTCGCTCTCCCGTGCCCTCCCCGTTACACTACGTTGGGTCTCACCTGACCAACTGGTATACACACAAAAAATGAACTCCCAAACCCTCGCAGTTACCACCCCAGCTCCCCCAGCTCCCCTGGCCCCTCCAGCTCCCCCGGCCCCCAATACCAATCCCCAGGCTCCCCCTGGACCCAGATTCGAGGCCTGGCTGGCCCTCCCGATTCCTACCGACAACGTTGCACTGACTGCTTACCGCCGCGATATCGTCGACATCTTCCTGGCTACTGATGCTATTGGTAGGGAGCTCGGGGGTGACCTCGCCCTCACTCAACAAATTCTGCAGAACACACAAGATCAGCTGCAAGCCTCCAACAACGAGATTACCCTCCTCCGGGAGGAGCTGCACAATGAACGCTTGACCGTGCAAACCCTAAACCATGCTTTGGCCATCATGGCCCCAGGGGCTCCAGCCCCAAGCTTACCAAAGACCCAGGACCTCCCCGCCCTACCGAAGTTTAATGGCGACCGTCTCCGCCTGAAGCCTTAGAAGAATTCTGTTGGTATCAAGCTGAATGGGGACGCAGCTAAATTCTCCAGCATCCAACATCAGCTCGCATATGTATATGGCTTGCTAGAAGGGAAAGCGATGGACCAGGTGCAGCCCTATGTCCTGGCCACTGGCATCAACCTGGCAGACATTACCTCCCTATTTGCCATTCTTGACCGCGCATTTGGAGACCCAGACCCAGTAGGAACCGCCACTCGAGCACTCCGTGCTCTAAAACAACGAAACACCGATCTCTCTACCTATGTCGCTGAATTCTCATACCTCGCCGCCGACGTCCCCTGGGATACTCGAACTAAGCTGGATCAGTTCCAGGACGGCCTCTCATATGAACTCAAGCAAGCTTTGGTACACTATCCAGATGCCCACACTCTCGAGCAATTGATCAACCAAGCCAGTAGAGTCGAGCAAAAGCTCTCCCGCCTTCGAAACAGTACCCGTGCCCCGCAAGTCACCACCACTACCGCCACTACAGTCCAAGCCCCTCGCCCACATGCTCCACCCCCCTCTAACAAGACAGCACACCCCTCTCTCCTTCCCGGAGGTTCCACCCCCATGGACCTCTCCTCCGGACGCCCCCGCCTCTCCCAGGCTGAACGGGATCGCCGCAAAGCAGAAGGGGCATGTATTATCTGTGGGAAACTGGACCATTTCATGGCGAACTGTCCAATCTGCCGCCCTCGCCCCCTTGCTGTCCATGCCACTACAACAGGTCTCGACGCTCCCGCAGAGTCGGGAAATGACGAGTCCCTTGCTTAATTGCTGACGCAAGCAAGGGACCTGCCCAAGGGTCTTTTTCTATTTCTGCATTCTCAGTTAGCTCCATAGCGTTGGAGGAATCTTTGCTATCAGGTCGTCATCTCGTTGTATCTATAACCATCTCATTTAATGGAAAAACGATCACCACTTCAGCCTTGATAGACTGCGGAGCAACTGGAATTGCATTTATTGATAAAGATTTTGGTAGCGCCCATACTATTCCCACATCCCCCCTAAAGACCCCCCGTACCATAGATGTCATTTGTCACAACCGTCTCTCCCTAGCTAATTCTCGTCCGCTATCTCATTATCTTCGGAAAGTCTATTTCCTGATTGTCGTCGGCCTTGGCTCCTCGAGCCCGCTTTGTATATATATCTCTCCTTTCTCACACTCTTGTTGGATCCTCATCCAACGTCTTGTATCTAGCATGCAACACTTGGCCTACGACCCTGTCTCTTCGTTTACACCTACGTGCACACCCTGGACCTCGCTTCTGCAGCTCTACTGCCCCTCCTGCCCTTGCCCCTCGTCCGTGACACCCGTGACACCGTCCGTGACAGCCACCTCGTACCCTGTCCTTGCGCCCACCATACCCCTTGGTCGCCGTGCCCCCCCCCCGCGCCCTGTTACACTATGTTGGATCATTCTGACCAACTGGTACGACGTTCAACATGCCTGAAGAAGTCCTCCCGCCTGGAGCTAGATTCGACATCTGGCGAGCCCTTCCAACGCCCTCCGACCCAGCTGACCTCGCAGCCTATCGCCGGGAGATAATCGAAATCTTCACAGCTACATACATCATCGGAGCCGAACAGGGAGCAGCCCTCCAAAAAGCTCAGCAACAACTACAGGACGCCGAGGAAGCAATCATCCTCCTTCGAGATGAGGCGGCCAAAGACAGAGCCACCATCCAAAACCTGACTCGTGCCCTGGCCACCCAAGCCCCAGCGAACCCCACTAAAACCCAAGACCTACCAGCCCCTCCAAAGTTTAATGGAGATCGGGCCAGGCTTAAGGCATGGAAAAACTCTGTGCAACTCAAACTCTCTGGGGACTCCGCTAAATTCCCCACTATCCAACACTAGATTACTTATGTCTATGGCTTATTGGAAGACAAGGCCATGGACCAGGTGCAACTATTCATTAAGGAAACTGACATCAACTTGGTGGATGTCCTAGCTCTAATATCAATCCTGGACTGAGCTTTTGGGGATCCAGACCCCACAGGAACTGTAAGTCGTATCCTACGAAACCTCAGGCAATGAAATAATGAGCTGTCTACTTATATTGCAGAATTCTCCAGGTTAGCAGCCAAACTCAAATGGAATGACCAGGCTAAGCTTGACCAATTCAAAGATGGCTTTACTTTCGAACTCAAGTAGGTTCTAGTATACTGCTCTACAACTAATACCTTAGAAGAACTCATTGAGTAGGCCACCTATATAGAATAGCAACTAGCTATACTTCGAGGCCACTAAAGGATCCTTCTAGTGATGACCTTCTAGTCAACTCTCTCTATTCTAATTATTCACACCTAATGAACCTCTATTTCTATTAACAAACTAGCCCACTCTTCGTTCATAGCTGGTAGAGCTATACCTATAGACCTATCTACTAGTTGACTATATTTAATCTAGGAAGAAAGAGACTACTACCATATAGATAGCTTGTATATTGCATATGAGAAGGTAGACCATTTTATTATTACTTGTCTTATCCAATAGAATCATCTGGCCCTCTATGTGATCTCTAAGTCTAGAACAGAAGAGTTAAAGGATGAGGAATTAAGAAATGTAGTATCTCTTGCCTAGGTACTAATACTAATAAAAGACTTACCTCAAGCCATCTATTTTTATCTACCTTTTCTGTTACTATATCTGAGTCTATGCCTATTGATGAGTCTCGCTTATTTGTTGAGTACTTCATTGTACCTATTACTATCAAGTTTACTAGTAAAACAATAGTTATATTTACTCTTATAGATTATAGTACTTTAGGAATAGCTTTTATTAACTAGACCTTTATCAGTAAAAACTCTATACCTATATCTAAGCTTAAAACCCCCTACCTCCTTAATGTCATTAATAATCGACCTATCTCTTCTAGTATAATTATTAATATTACCTGCTTACCTACTATACTTGAAGAATATACTAAAAATCTTCCTATATTGATTACTATACTTAAGTATCTTTTAGTTCTAGGTATTCTATAGCTAAGACTATATAATATCTTTGTCAACTTTGGCTCCTATACTTTATAATTTAATAGTAGCTTCTGTAAAAAGCATTATAAAACTAAAGACTATAGTTACTGAATTATATATATTATTACCTCTTATAGATTACCTGATCTATTAGCCTACCTATATTGATACTGAAAATTCTTTTGCTTCTCTTATATCTATAAAACCCTTAAATATTAGCTTTATTGAAGTTAAAGTCTTTGTTTACCTTATCAAATAGTATAAACTAAAGGTCTATACTCTATCTATCTATGAAGTCAACCTAGAAATAAATAAAATATAACCCAAAGAGAAGTAGAAAGTTATAATTTTAGAGAAGTATTATAAATATATTGATTTGTTCTTAAAGAAGCCTATAGAGAAACTCCTATCACCTTAGCCTTATAACTATAGTATCCTTTTAATAGAAGGAAAGATACTTCTATATAGCTCTCTTTATAGGATATCTCGAGTTAAGTTAGAAACTTTGAAAAAATATTTAGAAGAGAACTTAGCTAAAAACTTTATACAATATAACTTATCTCTAGTAAGAGTACTTGTACTATTTATAAAGAAATCAGATAGCTACCTATACTTATATATAGACTACTATAGATTGAATAAAATAATAGTAAAGAATAAGTACCTCTTACTATTAATCTAAGAGATATTAACTAGATTGTCAAAAGCTAAGTAGTTTACCAAACTAAATCTAAGAAGAGCTTATAATCTAGTATGAATAATTAAGGATGAGAAATAGAAAATAGTTTTTTATACCTAGTATAGATACTTTGAATATAATATTATGTGCTTTAAATTAACTAATACTCCAGCTTTATTATAATACTTTATTAATAATACTCTATAGAACTTCCTAAATATATTCTATATAATATATTTAGACAATATTATCATCAATTTAGATATCTTAATAGAGGACAAAATCTATATTTAACAAGTATTAGAAAAGCTTGAATAGGCTAGGTTATACCTTAAACTAGAAAAATATTAATTTTATATAAAGGAGGTGAAATACTTAGGATTAATTATAACTATAGAGGGTATTAAAATAAATTCTACTAAAGTTGCTATAGTCTAAAATTTGGAGATTCCAATTAACCTCAAAGATAGACAAGCCTACTTTGGATTTGCTAACTTTTATTAATGTTTGATATTTAGATACTTAAAGATTATGACATCTCTGATAATACTCATAAAAAAGTACCAGTACTTTGAATAGAATCCTGTAGTATAATTAGTTTTTAAAAACCTAAAAGAGGCCTTGTGCTTAGTACTAATCTTAGCTTATTTTGACCTTAATTATAAATATATCATTAAGACTGATGCTTCTAACTATATCTCTATAGGTATGCTATTCCAATATAATAATAATAGTATCCTTTACTTAGTAGCTTATTTCTCCAAAAAGTACTCTTCAATAGAATATAACTATATCAGGAATGAATATAGTTTGCCTCTCATATCTCTAGCAATATAGGTATCCTTAAAGGCAAATTGACAAGCTAGTAAGCCTTGATCGCTATTGTTAGCTTTCAAATACCATGGTCCTATACTATCGATATTAGGATACCTTTCTATCTCTACAGGCTATTAATCCAACCTATGGTACCAAGACACCAGGTGTCAGAGTCCTTTTTACTAGGACACTAGGCTTGACATCCTTAGCTTTATCATAGTCCCACCTAATGTGCGCCACGGGGTGAGTCGGTTCGAGTTTATGACCTTGAGAACTCGTTCGGTTATCGCCTCGCCTCGGTCCTGGCTAGTGGCAACTCGCCTCGCACCGACTCGGCGATTATTCGGTGATCTACAGAATACTCGCCAAGACACCCCACTAACCTTCTTTATCTTTAGGTATCTGCCAAGCCCTCCCATTTCCCGCCCTTGCCCCATTCGTCACTTGCCATGGTTTTGTTCATCTTTTTAACTCATTACATCCATGCCGTCCTCTCAAGACACAATTTTCACTTCCCCGTCCTTTGCATGGAATTACCCTCTTCCACCTCTCGTCACGGATTGCCCCTCTTGTTACGGATTGCACCTCTTGTGACCGATTCCACCTTTTGTCACGGATTGCACCTCTTGTCACGGATTGTTCCTTTTGTCACTACATAGTACCTATTGTCACGGATTGCATCTCTTGTCACGGATTGTATCTCTTGTCATTTCTATTCATGTCAAAGATTGACTCTTGTCACGGATTGCACCTCTTGTCTGATTCCACCTCTTGCCACGGATTACACCTCTTGTCACGGATTGCACCTCTTGTCATCGATCCTACCTCTTGTCACGGATTGCACCTCTTGTCACGGATTGTACCTCTTGTCACCGCTATAGTACCTATTGTCACGGATTGCATCTCTTGTCACGGATTGTATCTCTTGTCATTTCTATTCTTGTTACGGATTGACTCTTGTCACGGATTGCACCTCTTGTCACTGATTCCACCTCTTGTCACGGATTGCACCTCTTGTCATGGATTGCACCTCTTGTCACCGATTCTACCCACGGATTGCACCTCTTGTCACAGATTGTACCTCTTGTCACGGATTGCACCTCTTGTCACCGATTCCACCTCAAGTCACGGATTGCACCTCTTGTCACGGCTTGCACCTCTTGTCACCGATTCTACCTCTTGTCACGGATTGCACCTCTTGTCACGGATTGTACCTATTGTCACGGATTGCACCTCTTGTCACCGATTCTACCTCTTGTCACCGATTCCACCTCTAGTCACGGATTGCACCTCTTGTCACGGAATGCACCTCTTGTCACGGATTGCACCTCTGGTCACGGATTGCACCTCTTGTCACGGATTGCACCTCTTGTGACGGATTGTACCTATTGTCACGGATTGCACCTCTTGTCACGGAATACACCTCTTGTCACGGATTGCACCTCTTGTCACCGGATAGTACCTATTGTCACGGATTGCATCTCTTTTCACGGATTGCATCTCTTGTCGCGGATTGCATCTCCTGTCATTTCTATTCTTGTCACGGATTGATTCTGCTGTCCCGGTTTGCCCAACCTTTCGCCCCATATTTATCCTCTCATGTACTCTATGCCTCTCCCACTCATCCCACCCTCCTCCGTTCTGCCATACATCGTTTGCCCTCCCACACACTGTATATCCTAAGTCCTACCCTACTCGCCCCTGCCTGCAATCCCTTACGCACCCAGAAAAATATCCCTTACTTGAACTGCCTATCTCTAAGCCTCTTCATTCGCATTACCCTACCCCTCAATAATAATAATTCCTACTTAACCACTTCCCGCATACCTCAGGACATGCCCCCCAAACTCAATTCACATGTAAATAATGAATGATCCAAGCAACAAAAATAAAACAAATTATATTCACCAATGTAAACCCACTGCATGGTCATCATAAGACAAAATCCACCTGTATGACCCCGTGGCTCATCATGGTCCCCCATTAAGACCGAATATCAGTAATAACTGTCAAAAAAAAAAATTGATTAAGAACAACACCCAGAAAAACCCACACACTATAGCAAACCAGCCCATGAATGAAACCCACGCACACAAAGGAAACTCATGCACACAAAGGAAACTCACGCCCACAAAGGAAACCCACGCACACAAAGGAAACCCACGCACACAAAGGAAACCCACGCATACAAAGGAAACCCACGCACACAAAGGAAACCCACGCACACAAAGGGAAACTAACGGGACAAATCAAAACTCACCTACAAAGGAAAATAAACAAAAAAAAAAACCCACGAAGGAAAACCCTCCCACAAAGGAAACCGATGAATAAAGAATACTCAGAAACCAAATTGACCATACCTTATTTCCTGTGGCCCCAACCAAGTATGCGTGATTACACTTTGTAATTCCTACGCTGAGTGGGCCGTAGCTTCTTCTGGAGCCTCGTTGCCATTGAAGGAGTCAGGCTGATGGTTGGAGATGCAGGGCGCTTAGTTCCACGACGTGGGGTGGAGGGTGTTGGTGTCCCTAGTTCCTCCCGCAATAGACTGCGTTGGAATGCAATGCCCCTTCCTCCCATTGACTGTGCACTGAAACTATTGAATGGGCTAGAAACTTGACTCGTTGTGTCTGCTACGTCAGGATCATCTGCCTCAAACTCTTCATCTGCCTCCGTACTACTCCCGTACTCTGAATCTGTATCACCACATCCCGAGGGTCCATCCAGAGTGACTGGCACCATACGGCGGAGGAATTCTGTATCATATCTGAGTGCCTGTCTCTCCTCACTTATATCAATTTCATCGGGATTGGCTAGGCCTTCTTCCACATGGGCAGGAGTGTCTTCTGGGTCTGGGACTGTATATTTCGCATGTATCGAGTCCCAAGATTTGGTCAACATTAATGCAGTGATCATCTGGTTACTCATTCGGTTTCGGCGGTAAGGCAAAATATCTCGAGCACCACTGAATACACGCTCGACTGCCACAGATGTCAGTGGAATACTCAATATGTCCCTTGCCATTCGTGCTAGCGTAGGGTATTCAGTTGCATGAACCTTCCACCAGGATAAGGGGCACTGTCCATCTAGTATGGCCAGATCACTGGTTAAGTATCTCTTGACCTCCGGAATATGTACTGATTGGGTCATTGTCCGCTCTTGTAGTCGACGCAGGATATAAGATTGCTCTGAATCATCGAGGCGACTCTTCTGAGCCTGGGGCTCTGGTGCGTACTTGGCATAGTTGAAATCAAAATAGTCTTCAAACTGTACCCTAGGCACCCAATAAAGTTAGAATCTCATTTTTTTCACCATGTCACGGAATCAACTCCATACAAACGTTGGTAGAATTGATACTTACTTGTAATATTCCGAGTATGGTATGCAGTCCGCAGTCTCCGGTTCATGGCAGGATCCTGTACCGTGATATTTCCCCATTCCCCGTACAAGGATAACTTCTTCGATGGATCCAGGATAGTCGCTAGATTGTAGATGAGCGATTGCTTTTCCGTCCTCGAATAATACTTCTGCAATATCACCTGACACCCTTTCGTCGCGCACAGAAATCCCGCTGCCCACGTCGCGCTGGGTGGAAGTTTGCGTATACGTTTACGTTGTTTCTCGATGTGGTCGAAAATGTCATTATAGATGAAAAACGCGTTGTGTATAGTGGCATGCTGGCCTGTGGAAATAGCATGTGTATAATCAGACAACGGTTTCAGAAAAATTGTAGCCTCCTGAACTTGAGCCCATTCATCTTGACTCAACCACAACTGGCTATACTTTCCTTCCGTTGTAGCCAGACTGATCCATTGCTCAATGTATGACTGTAGCCGCAATGCCCGAGTAAGCATGTCAAAGGTTGAGTTCCAGCGAGTTCTGACGTCCTGTATGAGGCCCATCGGGGCTTGAGTGTCATTTTGAAGTTCCTTGAATTGTGCCAAACGTTGAGGACTGGCCACTATAGCTTTACAGAGCTCCTGAACCTGGAAAAATATTAGCAGATGGGCGTGGGGCATAGGATTCTGTGACAATGTGCAATTCCGTGACATTGTGGAATTCTGCGACAAATTGGGGTGGCACCTCTAGGAAGCGTGATGCTAGTTCCATGCCACAGGGCGGAGATGACTAACCTTGCAGACCGATCGCGCAAATGTACCTAGTGCATACTTTTGCAGTGCATTGATTGAAGTCTCGACTTGAGGAGCGGATGAGATAGTGTCATCATTATCTGGGCCCGACTTGAGTTCCTTCATGAACTGGTTGCTGACCAAAGCGATAACATGTGCGAGGCAGGGTAGTCTATATTGCTCTGCATCCCACTTTGGACAGAATACATTCGCCTGTAGATGCTTAGCCAGTGCTGTATTGACACTAGCATTGTCTGAGACAATAGCCAAGACTCGGTTAGTGATACCCAAGTCCCGGATTATTTGGCTTAGCTTATTGGCCAGTTGTACTGCATTATGAGATTCCCCTCCAAGGAATTGGAATCCAATTGTATGTTGACGCAGTTGCCATTCTTTGTCTATGTAGTGGAGCGTTGTACCCATGAATGCTAATTTGTTTGGCGATGTCCAACAGTCTGTGGCGAGGTGGAGCAACGTATCGTCTGGAAGGCTTTTCTTGAGCTTCGCTTGAATTTCCGCTGCATATTGATGTATACTCCGCCGAAGTGTAGTAGCACTGGGGATATTAATTCGAGGCCTGAGCAGATTAAGGAGGCGGTGGAACTGTGGATGCTCGATAGTCCGGAAAGGTAAGTTGGAGGCAATGACCGTTTTCATCAGCTCATGTTGAAAGACATCGTCACTAAATTGAGGAACTTGCACAGCAGTAGTTGCAATGGTAGTAGCCTATGTATGATATGAGTCTGTGTTCTTCATTGTACCGGCACGGATTATATAATTACCCTTCCAAACATCTTGGCAATATCCACCTTCTTTCGCCCAGTGGTGGCGCGGCATCTCCCAGAGCTTAGGTGTGATTTCATGTGTGTCGTGCCCACGTTGAATGCACTCGGGTGCTGCAAGGTACTATTGCAACCCAAGCAATATATGAAAGGTTCCCCACTACTCACCTTTGCGCCTTGACCGAATTCAGCCCAGTGCATTGCTGTGCGCAGTTTCGAATCCCATCGGGGTGGACAAATATTGTTTCGCTCCACCAAGTCCTTGGCGAGATTGTCACGGAGTTTGCCGGCCCAGTCGGTAGTTTCCCACCATTCCGTGAAAGAGGCAGCCTTCTCTGCCTCCCACTTGAACCCAGTACCTCCTAGAATCCTGGTGAGGGAATCTATTGGAGATGAACTAGGGACCAGGACGTTGGGAGAACCAGACATATTGGTAAAAAGGGTTGGTGCTTGATTGTTTTTGGGCTGTTGTACTTGGTGGACTTGTCAAGCAATACAGCAGGGAAGCGAACGTATTTATTAACCCTACTAGAGCAGAGGAGACGATATCACGGAAAACCACTTCTGTCACGGAATACAGCAGGGAAGCGAACGTATTTATTAACCCTACTAGAGCAGAGGAGACGATATCACGGAAAACCACTTCTGTCACGGAATACCGCTTCTGTCACGGAATACCACTTCTGTCACGGAAAATGTCTTGCCTCACAGATCCTCTGGGAGGCTTGGTAGAGGCGCATTTCCAATGCCATAGGTACGTGCAGCGCTTGTCCAAGTGAAAAACCCAAGTGATGTATACAACTAAGGATAGAGAGCATGTACTTAGGCTCCTTCGCTACGGTGATGGACGCTGAGATGTTCGGAGTGGTGCCAGCGTGGAAGGCGGGGAGGTCGGTAGTGGCTCTTGACAGCCAGGGCGCCATAAGCCGGCTACGGAATCTGCACTTTGAGCAACCACGGTCGTGGATAGAGGAACTGGCAGTGGAAGAGATGAGGAGCGGTAGCAAGACGGTGATGTGGGTAAAGGGACATAGTGGGGTAGAAGGGAACGAGAGGGCGGATAGGAAGGCGGAGGAGGTGGCATGGGTGGGTAAGAGGATGCTGAGACCTGACATCATCACACCGGCAGGCATCCGACAGACCTTCCCCATGGGACGACCTTCTAAGCAGACGAAATGGAACCGAGAAGCGCTACGGCGGTTGACGTATATAGTGACTGACCGTGGACCGCAGCGCTGGTGGCTGCACAAAATAGGCTGGGCAGATGACCCGTGGTGCGGGCTGTGTGAAGAGGGCGTGGCCCAGAACGCCGCACACCTGTTGAGCTGTCCTGGAGTGGAGGATGGGAAGGGGCAGAAGTGGGAGCCGTGGGAGTGTTCCATTGTAGTAAGGTGCATCTCCAAGTCCAGTCGGGCATTGCGTAGAAGTTGATTATCTCTGGAGGTCTATATGGGAGTTAGCCTAACATTGTGACTAGACGCAATATCAAGAACATGCCTCAAGGAAGGTAGAAGCGAGAGGCGTTTCCCACAACATCGTACTATTATCCTCGGCGATGGGTGCCAACCAGCAAGGCGTCTGGTATTCGATGCGTCTCGGAAAGTACCTACAATAGGGTAAGCTGAGGCCCAAACTTTCTTCGGCCCAGTGTCAACTTACAGATGGGAATTGACAATTTTCGCATAAGCCCCAGGATAGTGCCCACATGCCATTGGTAGTTGGTCGCCAGCGAGTGAGGTAAAAGCCGAAAAGAGTAACCCACAATAAATCGTAGAGAGTGTAGTCATCTAGGTAAAACGGGTCCCAAGTAGACGCTGCCCTAGGATGTAAGTTGTATCGACCTATCCAGATCTTCTCAAGGAGCACTTGGGCTGCTACCCGAGAGCCAATCTGGCTGGATTCGAATCGATCTATAACCAACAGTGTAGCCTCAGATCTTACCAATTCACTACTGCTTAGGCTAAGGAAGTATTGTAGTTCATTCCCCTGTTCCCACAACTCTCTGAACTGTTGAAACAACTCTTCATCATGAGGATTCTGATAGTACTCTGCCATGTTGTTAGGCTAATATAAGATGTCAATACCCACATGCTATATACAATACCCTGGCGAAAGTATTTGCGAGGCTCCCCATATATATTTGCAGGGGGGGTTACAAATACTTTGGCCGGGGTCCTGTACTTTTGAAAACTCCGTACTCATATATACATAAGCGAAGTTACAATTGCCTATTCTAGTAAGAATAATATCCGATTCACATACCTACTTTATCCGACTCTAGATCCGCCTGTGTGAACATATTCCAGAATATTTGACTAAGGTGGACGTGTCGAAATACGCTGGATTGGGATAAGTGCGAGTGCATAACCACACCAATTCTAACCCAGTCTATAATAAGACAATCAGTTCGACAAGACAATTAGTCCATGACAAGTCAACGAGTCCATGACAAGACAAGCAGTCTATACAAGTCAACTATTCCCTTACAAGATAATTACTCCGGCAAAAAAATCAGTCCGTAACAAGACAATCAGTCCATGACAAGTCAACTAGTCCATGACAAGACAATAACTCCGACAAAAAAATCAGTGCGTGACAAGTCAATGAGTCCGTGACAAGTCAACGAGTCCGTGACAAGTCAACCAGTCCATGACAAGACAATCACTCCGACAAAAAAGTCAGTCCGTGACAAGCCAACGAGTCTGTGACAAGTCAACCAGTCCATGACAAGACAATCACTCCGACAAAAAAGTCAGTCCGTGACAAGCCAACGAGTCTGTGACAAGATAATTAGTCCATGACAAGTCAACCAGTCCATGACAAGACAATTACTCTGACAAAAAAAATCACTCCGTGACACGACAATCAGTCCGTGACAAGTCAATGAGTCCGTGACAAGACAATCAGTCCATGACAAGTCAACTAGTCCATGACAAGACAATAACTCCGACAAAAAAATCAGTGCGTGACAAGTCAATGAGTCCGTGACAAGTCAACGAGTCCGTGACAAGTCAACCAGTCCATGACAAGACAATTACTCTGACAAAAAAAATCACTCCGTGACACGACAATCAGTCCGTGACAAGTCAATGAGTCCGTGACAAGACAATCAGTCCGTGACAAGTCAACCAGTGCATGACAAGACAATCACTCCGACAAAATCAGTCCGTGTCAAGTCATGGAGCCAGTGACAAGACAATCAGTTGGTGACAAGTCTTTTTTATTATTATAATTTTTCTAAAAAAAACACCCGTCTGTGACAAGAGGATCAGTAGTCCGTGACAAGGCTTTTTTATATTTATTTTTATTTAAAATACTCGTCTGTGACAAGAGAATCAGTCTGTGACAAGTCTTTTTATTTTTTTATCCTAAAAAAAAAATACTTGTGCGTTGTGGGGGGAATATGAGTTTTGATTAGTTAGTTAACCACTTTGGGTTAATCTATTTGTTTTGGTCAGCAGTTTATGCGTAATGTTTGCATGCGAGTCGTTCAATTTGTGGGGATCTGCTAGTCCGGTTGGCACAACGAGGGGCTTGTGCCGCGACAGTCGTGCTCGTATCGGCACGACTATCACGTGGAAAGGGGTCTCGGTAATGTGCAGTGATCTTTGCGCTATGGACTAGTCTGGTTGGCACAACACCCTCCTCGTTGTTGTGCCAACCAGACTAGCTATGGACCCCCGAGAGTCGTGCCAAAACTGGCACGACTGTCGGTGTCACATGAGTCATACACGCTGCTTGGTTGCGGTTATCGGCAGGAAAGTTCTAACAGGTACGAGAGTCGTCCTAGTGTTCACCGACTGTAGTAAGTGTGAGTGGTAAAATGGTTTTGGGACCCGCGAGAGTCAGTGCCAGTCTCGGCACTGACTGTCACTTTGGCAGAAGGTCTTAGTGCTATTTGTTCGTTTGAAAGTGTTTCGCTCCGTATGTTGTTGTTACGTATGAAGAGGTTTTTGGTGTAATATTATACACGTATTCTCATTGTCTTGTTCACATATTGTCGACTCTGTCATTATTCTCTACCTCTCGCTCTTGCTGGTCTACATTCTGGTCACACTGTATGTTCTCTCCGTTAGGAAAGATATACCTTCATACTGTGATAAGACAATCAGTCCGTGACAAGACAATCAGTCCGTGACAAGACAATCAGTCCGTGACAACCGTGTCAAGACAACGAACCAAGATTCTGACACTAGTTTGCTTTAGCAATAGTGATATTAAGGGGCGGGAGGTGGAGGCTAGAGAGGGCGGCCAGAACAGGAGTAATGAGTTTTTTTTTTTTCTTTTAAAGCAAAGGGGTAGCCAGAGCAATGCTACATAAAATCCACATGTCCATACTGCTACCCCCTTCAATCACAGTAACAACAATCCTCACCATCTCGTACACCATGTATACTAATTCGAGCAGACAAATGGGAGAGCAAAGCAGCGCCGCAAGGTATGAAACCTCTCATACTTAGTTACTTGCCCAATATCAAGTTTGGCAGTTATCCCGCGTAATCTTGTTAGGTGCGATTCTGGACTTATGGGCTTGCCCAATTTAGACCTGTTGCACTGGATAGAATACTGATCGTATTTTCATGGCTCCCTTGCGGACTGAGCTTTTGGAAGCCACAGGCAGCTACACGTGCCAAAAGCACCGTGGCTTGTAGTGGTGGAAAATGGTAAAGCCTCTCGTGGACTGAAAAAGGCGCTATTGCGGTGTGGTGTGGCACATCACTTGAAAACTACCGGGCCTTGTTATCAGCTTGCAGCTAATTTTAACTGGTTAGTGATATTAGGACCCGATATCCGCGGCGCTACCAGTCTCGCAGGGCAATAGAAGTGCCAGCCACCCCTAGTGAAGCATCGACCGATGTTGGGGGAATTGACTTGGTAGACGATTTTGAGGAAGCTCCTAGCAAGGAGGCGGATATAGCAGAGAACAAGGAGAATGAGAAGTCCTCTTTTTTTGGAGACCGCCCCCGATTTCCCCTCCAACCCCTACACACGGAATTTACACATCCTGTCTCTCCCCTTGAACAACCTCCCATGATTAGCGACCCGCCCCCTTCTGGTTGTCCAGTTACTCTCCATTCCCCGTTGCAGGTAGTAAGTCAGCAGTTGCCTGCTGTTGAGGTCATCATTCCCCGAAAAACGCTGGCTAAACAGCGGATCCGTCAGCGAAGAAAGGCTCGTATTCAGAGACGGCGGGAAAGCCAGAATGCAGTTCTGAATAAAGAGTCTAAGAGTGTTGGCACACTGGGTGGGGTTATTATCGGACCTCGCTGTTCACATTTCCATATTGGCCCTGTAACCATGCATGTTACTGAATAATAAATTTTTTCATGATGCCTTCATATTATTTGCAATGCGCTTATGCGCGTACTCACACATACTTCTCGCTTAGCGGTAATACAAGTTACATATCCGTTTTTGTTTCCCGACATCTAAGTTTGCTAGCATACAAAGAAGGAATGCCTTTGTTCACTTTAACGCGCCCTAACGTGTGGGACATCTAAGAATCCCATCCATTTCTCACAACATTTCCACCCACATAACTTGTGCTCTCGATAATCAAGGGGTATGTGCTTCAAGTGTGTAACGGTAGGCCGGGTTTGCAAGTCGCGAGTGGAGAGATACTGACGGAGAGATCACAGACATTTTAACCCACATAACTTGGATAGTCAAAGGGTGTGTCCGTGCGGGCTGTGTCACAGGATATTCGCTGAACTGTAGAAGTCTCAGGCTCCAGATAACATCCACTATTGCCTAATGCAAGCGTCGGCTAGAAGGTCTCAATTCAGCAGGTTTGTAATCCAAATTCGTGCTCCAGGGGTTGTGTCACGGATGGTGTCACGGACTTGTCACACTGGTGTCCACAGATCTGACCAGAAAGCGTGAGGCCAAAAGGAGTGCCAACCAGACTACTAAAGGAAGGGATCAAAATGGCAGGCCGTGTACAGAAAAAGAACAAGCCATCAAAAGGGAAGACAGCAACCGAGAAATCAACGCCAGACAAACGCAAACGGAGAAAGACCTCCGTGACGAGTCCAGCTGCGCCAGCGCCAGTCACCCCTGCCCCAGTTATGCCTGCCCCAGTAAACCCGTATGAGAAGTATGCAGAATTTCCTTGGGGATCAAAAGAATTCAACCCAGACACAGAGTTTAGTGGGGGTCGGAAAGTTTGGGGAACATCAACCAATCCACACACCAGAAAAATCCGGGAAAGTCAGAAAAGATTGCTGGGACCTCTTCTAGCATTCGAACGAGCGAAGGACTGGAAGCGCCAAAAAGTTAACAGGGCTCTCAAAGCAGGTGTGGCGGAGAGTGAGCATGCGACTGTTACTGGTGCACCGATTGGGACGAAGCGGAATCAGCTCAGTGATGTGCAACGCGGCAAGTTCGAACGACTTGTCCAAAAGACTTGGGAGGTGATGTTAGTTCGGAAGAAGGCATATATTTTATATCGCTGGTATGCGCTCTCCCAAGAGCAGCAGAGGTTTTACCTTGAGCTTGGTGAAGATAATAATATACCAGGCATACACAATTCCAGAAGGTGATTTGGAAGAAACAGGAACAAAGCCGGTGAATGAGTTTAGCGTTGTCGTTAGTGTTGAGCCAATTTCACGCCAAGCGTATGCACGGTTCGAGCCACATGCACAGGACGATGCAATTGCAATTGCCGATCGAATCCTAGAAGAAATGGAAAGGGCTGAAGGGGGTGCGGTAGATTGTTTAAGTGATGCAATTGAGGATATAGAACCCGTAAGTACCTCTCCCTTCAGGAAGTGTGACACATTATTCACCACAGCATAGGACTCCGAGGATGAAAGCGACGGTCAGGCTATAGAGGACGAACTTTCATCATCATCTGACGCTGAGGCCGAGCTGAGTGATTCTAACGATGATGCGCAGCAAAACTCGGTCAAGGATAGAGTAGTCGCAACTCCATTATGGCCAGCATCGAGACTGCGGCAAAAAGTGTTGCCACTTCCTGGCGGCGATTCACTTCCAGGACTCATCCCGAGCGACCCAGATGATGATGATTATGATGAGGGGGAAGAGTATGTGGAGTGGAGTGAGGAGAATGAAGAGGAGAATCAAGGGGAGGAGGAAATGGACGAAGAGGAAGTAGGCGATGAAGATGATGAAGAGGAGGAGGGTGAAGGTGATGGGGAGGATGAGGTCGAGGCAGAAGAACTAGATGAATAATGACCACAAGTGAGTTGTTACAGAGCCTATAATTTGTCACGGACTCTACTGTCTGTCACAATTTTCTTCATGTTGTCCAGCAGTTATTTCATTGTTGTCTGATGTATTGCGTATTCTGTTTGGTATTGGTTGTTTCATTATTCTATAGGTAAGGATTGTTGTATTTTTATTATTATTATTATTATTTTTTATTTTTTATTTTTTACATTTTTAAATACTGGGTAGTCATATGAAGGGGGCCATGATGAGCCACCTGGGAACTCACGTGGATTCAGGACGGGGCAAGTTAATGTGCCACGTCGACGCTTGTTGAGCTTCAGGCACTGCACGCGTTAATTTCCTCCTTTCTTCTTCTTGAGATTTGCGTACGCGACTAACAGCGGGGGATGTAGTCAAGAAGCAGAATATGTAACTAACGACAATGGAAGAATAATATTCTTGACGAAAACAGTCTAAGCTTAACCTGAGCTTTGTCCGGTTTCCTTTATCCAAAGGAACAAAAGATGTTTCACACTAAACTAGCTAACTTGCGGGAACAAGCAGGAAAATTCTCTGATCTTATATTCGGTCTAGATCCCTATAACGCTCTGTGTTTGCTTCATCACCTACAAGCTTATCACCTCTTCGTCACCAAGTTCATTGCCTCCTTTCACCACGTATTATACAACCATGGCCAGAACAAAGCAGGTACCGAAGCGAAACCCCGTGGCCCCACTACAGCAACAGGCTCTGAAACAGGTGCCTAAAATTATCAAAACACTCGTGGGCCCAAAGAAAGCTGTGGGAAAAAACAACACAAGAAAGAGGTCACAAGGACGTAAGCATTCCTTTCCGTTCCATACCTGGCACGCCAGTAAAAAGGATGAGACTAAAGTTAAGTGTATTATCAGTGAGCCTCGTACGTCAGATTAGAGATCAACAGAAAAGCGTGGATCTGATACTTCCGAAGTTTGCTTTCCGCAGGCTGTGCAGGGAGATGGTACAAGACGTGAATACCGAGTATAATGACAATTTCTCGGCCATGACAAATCGGACTAATGTGGAGCGTATCCAATTGAGGGCAACAGACGCCCTACAGGAGGCGACTGAAGCATATATGCATGAGTTTTTCACCAGTAGGTCAAAATGTGTCACGGATGCTGTCACGGACAAATACGACTAACACGAAATAGCGGTGAACCTCATTGCGACTCAAGGTGGTGAAACACACAACAGACAAACAATCCTACAGCGGGATGTTAAACTCTGGCACAAAATTCAAGCAAATATATTGGCCGGGGGTAATGTGCCGGGCAGCGTGCAGCCAGCAATTCCACGAACACGACAACAAAGACGAACAGCAGCAGTGGCAGGGGTGGGAGCAGTGGCAGCACCAGGGGCAGCAGCAGCAACAGCAGGGGCAGGAGCAGCAACAGCGGGGGTGGGAGCAGGAGCAGGAGCAGCAGCGGGAAGCGTGGCAGCAGCAGCACCAGGAGCAGAGGGAGCAGCAGAGGGTGCGGGAGCAGGGGCAGGAGCAGCGGCAGGAGGTGGGGCAGGAGCAGCAGGAGCAGGGGCAGCAGGAGGAGCAGCAGGGGTGGGAGGAGGGGCAGGAGGCAGGGGCAGCGGCAGCAGGAGGCGCAGGTACCGAATGATCATTCCCTTGTGTTAGATTACCCTAAATCACCTAGCATATGGTTCACAGTTGCTGAGCATGAAATATATAGTTACAAGGAGGGCCAGTACGTCGGGGTATTTACATCCAACGTCTACGAGGAACCGCAGTGATATGATACGATTCCGGTTTCGATGTCAGTTACCATGCAACACAAGTACCCGAGCGACTGACAGCCAAGATGCCTATTGGAACCTTGGGCGGATTAGGTTCTGCTACCCGACTGCCTACCAGTTGAGGATCATTCCACCATTTGAACAGAAGATTGGTGGTCCCAGAAGCCCGCAGGTCGAAAAATAAACCCTGGATGAAGAAGGCTAAAAGGCGGCGGAAGGGAATGCACGATAACGTAGTGGGGTTAGGGCGCTTGGGGGTATTTTGTTTAGTTGGTAGTTTATTTTTTTTGTGGTATCTCATTGGTTAATCGGTTATGTTTTCTTTTATTTCATATGTGACTATGATATTTGTTGGGATACATGTGTTTTTCTTTTGTCTAGCAGTTGACTGGGATATGTAAGGGAATGGGTTGTTTGTTTGGGCGCATAATACAGTGTTTTGTAGCGATTGGTACAGGACTCTCAATAGGAACAATCGGTGACAGGTGGTAACAATCCGTGACCATGGCAAAGAATACATGAGAGGTGTAAAGAAACGGTGGTGGAAGTAAGGAATAGAAGATGGGGGGTAGCAATCTGTGACACGTACAAAGAATAAGTAACGAGTGCCAACGATGAGTAGGGAGTGGAAACAATCTTTGACGAGTATAAGCAGACCGTGACAGCGAAATAGGTGACAGGGTAAGTAATCCGTGACAGTGCAAGCAATCCGTGACAGTGCAAGCAATCCGTGACAGTGCAAGCAATCCGTGACAGTGCAAGCAATCCGTGACAGTGCAAGCAATCCGTGACAGTGCAGGTTGGAAAAAGCGAAGGAATAACCAAGACAGCAGGTGGGTAGAAAAGTACAAAAGCAACCAAAACATGGGAGAAGGGATCGATGGATGTAAAAGCGTGAATAGGAGTATAGACTTTTTTTTTTTAAAAAAAATAAAAGAAAAAATATAAAAGAGAAGGCTTGGCGAGTATTCTGTCGATCACCGAGTAGGGGCGAGCCGAGTTGAGGCCCCGAAAAGCCGACTCGGCGAGTTGTCCACGAACGAAAACTCGTTCGCCGAGGCGGTTCTTGGCGACGCGGGGCGAGTTGTACTCGCCCTGTGGCGCATACTAAATATATTTGTTTGAATTTTATTCCAGAGTTTAATATCTTACTATAAGATTGTTTGCCTATTATGTGTTTTACCACCTTAAGTTGCAATGAGGTTCACTGCTATTTCATGTTAGTCGTATTATCTATGATAGTATCCGTAATACATTTTGACCTACTAGTGAAAAACTTATACATATATGCTTCAGTTACTTCCTATAGGACATCTATTGCCCTTAATTGAATATGTTCTATATTAGTCCGATTTGTTATGGTTAAGAAATTGTTATTATACTCGGTATTCATATATTATATTATCTCTCTGCACAGCCTGTAGAAAGCAAACTTTAGAAGTATCAGATCTATACTTTTTTGTTGATCTCTAATCTGATCTACGAGGCTTACTGATAATACACTTAACATTAGTCTCATCCTTTTTACTAGCATATCAGGTATGGAACAGAAAGGAATGCTTACGTCCTTGTGACCTCTTTCTTGTGTTTTTTTTCCCACAGCTTTCTTTGGACTTACAAGTATTTTGATGATTTTAGGCACCTATTTCAGGGCCTGTTGCTGTAATGGGGCCTCGAGGTTTCACTTTAGTACCTACTTTATTTTGGCCATAGTTGTATAATATGTGAAAGGAAGTAATAAACTTGGTGATAAAGAGGTGATAAGCTTATAGGTGATGAAGCAAACTCAGAGCATTATAGAAATTTAAACCAAATATAAGATCAGAGAATTTTCAAACTTATTCCCAGAAGTTAGGTAGTTTAGTATGAAACATCTTTTGTTTCTTTAGATAAAGGAAACTAGACAAAGCTCAGGTTAAGTTTAGACTGTTTTTATTAAGAATATTATTCTTCTATTGTTATTAGTTATATATTCTGCTTCTTGATTATATCTCTTGCTATTAGTTGCATATACAAATCTCAAAAAGAAAAGAGGAAATTAACATATGCAGTGCCTGAAGCTCAATAAGTATTGACATGGTATATTAACTTGTCCTGTCCTGAATCCACATGGATTTCCAGGTGGCTTATCATGGCCCTCTTCATATGACTATCCAGTATTTAAAAATATAAAAAATAATAAATAATAAATAATAATAAAAATAAAAAAAAATATAATAATCCTTACCTATAGAATAATGAAACAACCAATACTAAATAGAATATATAATATATCAGACAACAATAAAATAACTACTAGACAACATGAAGAAAATTGTGATAGATAGTAGAGTTCATGACAAATTATAGGCTCTGTAATAACTCACTTATGGTCATTATCCATCTAGTTCTTCTGCCTCAACCTTATCCTCCTCATCATCTTTACCCTCTTCATCTGCTTCATCATTTTTATTGCTTACTTCCTCTTCGTCCATTTCCTCCTCCTTTTAATTCTTTTCTTTATTCTCCTCACTTTACTCTATATACTCTTCCCTTTTATCATAATCATTATTATTTAGGTCACTCAGGATGAGTCCTGGAAGTGAATTACTACCAGGAAGTGGCAACACTTTTAGCTGCAGTCTTGATGCTGGCCATAAAGGAGTTACGACTACTCTATCCTTAACCAAATTTTGCTGGGCATTATCATTAGAATCACTTACCTTAGCTTTAGTATCAGATGATGATGAAAGTTCATCCTCTATAGCCTGACCATTGCTTTTATCCTTGAAGTCCTATGCTATAGTGAATAATATGTCACACTTCTTGAAGAGAGAGGTACTTATTAGTTCTATATCCTTAACTGTATTACTTAAACAATCTACTACACCCCCTTTAGCCCTTTCTATTTCTTCTAGAATTCGATCAGCAATGACAATTGCATTGTCCTGTATATATAGCTCAAACCATGTATATGCTTGGTATAAAATTGGCTTAATATTAATGACAACGCTAAATTCATTCACTGGCTTTGTTCCTATTTCTTCTAAATTACTTTCTAGAATTTTGTATACTAGTATATTATTATCTTTACTAAGCTTAAAGTAAAACCTCTACTGCTTTTGAAAAAGTATATATTGGTGATATAAAATATACGCCTTTTTCCGAACTAACATCACCTTCTAAGTCTTTTGGACAAGTCATTTAAACTTGCTATATTGCACATCACTGAGCTGAATCCACTTCGTCCCAATTAGTGTACCAATAATAGTTGCATGCTTACTCTCTACCACACCTACTTTGAGAGTCTTATTAACCTTTTGGCGTTTCTAATTCTTCGCTCGTTTGAATGCTAGAAGAGGTCCTAGTAATCTTTTCTAACTTTCCTGGATTTTTCTAGTGTATAAATTAGTTAATATTTCCCAAACTTTCTGACCTCTACTAAACTCTATATCCGAGTCGAATTTTTTTGATCTTTAAGGAAATTCCGTATACTTCTCATATGAGTTTACTAGAGTAGGCATAACTAGAGTAGGGATGACTGGGGTAGGAATGACTGGCACTAGCATAGCTGGACTCGTCACAGAGGTTTTTCTCTGTTTGTATTTGTTTGATATTAATTTCTCGATTGTTATCTTCCCTTTTGATGGCTTCTTCTTTTTCTATACATGGCCTGCCATTTTAATCCCTTTCTTTAGTAGTTAGGTTGGTACTTCTTCTGGCCTCATACTTTCTAGTCAGATCTGTGGACACCAGTATGACAAATCTATAACACCATCCATGGCACAATCTCTAGAGTACAAATTTGGATAATATACCTACTGAATTGAGACCTTCTAGCTAATACTTGTATTAAGTAATAGTAGATATTATCTAGAGACTAAAATTTCTATAGTTTAGTAAATATATACTATCTTCCTACTCCAAGCTCGCCAAAATGATCTATGTGATGTGATCTCTTTATTAGTATCTCTCTACTCGCAACTTATAAACCCGGCCTACTATTATATACTTGAAGTACATATTCTTTGATTATTGAGAATATAAATTATATGGTTGGAAATGTTATGAGAAATGGATGAGATTCTTAGATGTCCTATACGTTAGGGCGCATTAAAGTAAATAAAGGTATTCCTTCTTTATATGCTAGCAAACTTAGATATTGGGAAATAAAAATGGATATGTAACTTATATTACTACTAAGCAAGAAGTATGTATAAGTACATGCATAAGTGTATTGCAAATAATATAAAGGTATCATGAAAAAATTTATTATTTAGTATTATGCATAGTTATAGAGCTAATATGGAAATATGAATAGCAAAGTTTGATAATAACCCCACCCAGTATACCAATACTCTAAGACTCTTTATTCAGAACTGTATTCTGGCTTTCCTACTATCTCTAAATATGAGCCTTTCTTTGCTGATGGATCTGCTATTTAGCTAGTATTTTTGGGGGAATGATCTCAATAGTAGGCAACTGCCAACTTACTACCTATAATGGAGAATGGAGAGTAACTGTAATAAGAGATGTTATTTCTTATTATTTTATTTATTTCGTATTTTCTATATTTATTATTATTCCATAACTGTCGAATCTGATAGTTAATTATTCTGTGGAACTGGCTGTCTCGAGTACACCCTCGAGCATGTAGCATAGCCCTGGCATAAGCCCCGTTCCTATGACTCATGTATTTCCTATGACTCATGTATTTCCTATGACTCATGTATTTCCTATGACTTATGTATTTCTTATGATTTATGTATTTTCTATAACTCATATTTCCTATGACTCATGTAGCACTGCCCTATAAGAAGTGCTGTATTCTATGTATTCTGAACTGTCAGAAATGTTGTTGAACAAGTATAAAAGGAGCACAAATTCCCCTCTGGAATCTCCTCCTCAAACTACTTAAATAGATAACAACCGACTATAGATCAGTTAGTTAGCAAACAATCTAAGCGG
>WHUY01000094.1:0-146316 GCA_015179035.1 Tirmania nivea
ATTGTAGGGGCATACAGGCCTAGGCATAGTATGCACAGTGTGGGACAGGGAAATAGCTGGCATAAGCAAAGCCCTCGAGATGGCAAACCCAGATTGGAAGGTCCTCATCCTGACAGATTCACAGGCCGCGGTCGCCGTATTGAAGAAAGTAGGTAGAAGGGGAAAAGCAAAGACGGGGGAGTTGAGGAGGGCAGTTTGTGGGGATCAGGGAGAGGCAGGAAGCGATAGGAGCAGAGGCTATCCGCATTAGCTGGGTAAAAGCATACATAGGTATCTCCGGTAATGAAAGAGCGGACGAGCTGGCAAAAGCAGGAGCGGAGGAGCTTTACTCCTCAAACCCGGTGATCACAGAGGGGGACTTGAAGCAGCAATGGAGAAGGTGGAGGGAAGCTAAAAGGAAGGTAGCTGGCACTGGAGGTGGTAGAGTGGTTAGGTAAGGAAGAAAAGTAAGAGTCAACTATGTCTACTGCAGGACCGGGAAAAGGAACCTCCAATCCTAGCGAGCAAAGCTAGACAATACGGTCGATCCATCTTGCCGTACTTGCGGTAGACATGTGGAAACAGGAAGGCACGTAGCCTTGGCCTGTCCGCGCGGAGAGGAGATTGGGAGGAGGTGGAGTAATTGGGAGGAGATGGACGAGCGGAAGAAGTGGGCGAAGAAGGTCAAGGATGGGGGGGGTAAATATGTGGTAGACCTGGTGAAGACATTCTTCTCCAACCTTAATCTGACCTGAGCAGGGGAGGACATGATGAGGGGAGAGCTAGGAGGGGTGTGGTGGAGGAGGGTATTTTATACTCCGGGAAGGGCCGGTAGGGGCGTGGCAGGGAAAGAGGGGTTATTCCGGTAGCATTGATTTCTTTGGCTCAGAAAGGCAGGGTGTTTATACAATCTGTTGTTCCGTGGATGTACCGAACCTTTTAAGGCGAGGGAATGGGGCCGTCTCATAGCCTTAGGCTACATAGACGTACAGACTCCAAAAAAAAAAAAAAAAAAAGTACCAAACCTTTAATGGGCGGTTACCTCGCCATGGTTACCCCGCACGCGAGTATTGAATTAAAAAAAAAAAAAAAAAAAGGGGGGGGCGGAACGGGGCCGTCTCATAGCCTTAGGCTTTACAGACGTACAGACTTCAAAAAAAAAAAAAAAAAAATTGTGCTGCCAAGCAACAATACAAGTGCGACACTTTACCACTAAGCCAAGCGGGCTGGAGCTGTTAAGGCTAGCGGGCACAAATAATATCGAAACGAGATTGCTTAGGGCAAGAAACAACATAGGGTTGTGGCATACATTCTGTGCCCTCTGGTGTTATCATTTGTCTGCTTACTTATGCTCTTTACTCCCACACTGTTTTATATGAGGGCCAACGTGCACCCGGCACTCCAGACAGTCAATTAAGAAACACTACTACTCGCACTTCTTCACTCATCGTACTCGCACTCCTGTGGTCGACACTCACGTAGCTACCCTCCGCGAGTGTCAACTCTCCCTGCTCTACTAATACTCCGCTGGTTGGGGGAACTGGGAGGAGATGGATAAGCGGAAGAAGTGGGCGAAGAAAGTCAAGGACGGGGGGGGGTGAATATGTAGTGGATTTGGTAGAGACGTTTTTCTCCAGCCTTGATCTGGTCTGAGCGGAGAGGAATAATGATGAGGGGAGGTAGGGGCGAGGAGGGGTAGGGGCGAGGAGGGGCGGGGAGGCTATCATTTACTCGGGGAAGGGCTGTCAGGGCCGTGGCAGAGGAGGATGGGGTTATTTCTGTTTTTCTTTGGCTAGGAAGGCAGGGCGTTTAAGCAACTCGTTGTTCCGTGAGACTTCCGAACCGTCTAAGGTAAGGGAACGGGGCCGTCTCATAGCCTTAGGCTCCATAGATGTATAGACTTCAAAAAAAAAAAAAAAAAAACTCCGCTGGTTACCTGCTATCGTACCATGTCAGCTATGCTGTCTCCACTCTATAATCATCCACTTCAATACATAGCTACCTACTGTCCTTAAGAAATTGCATTATTCTGCGACAGGATTAAACAACTTTCAGTAGTTACTTCATGTGAAGCCTCCTGGCTCAACTCTATTAGAAGTACTGTATATATTATATTCTCTATCTCTCCTGATTATCCCAGCTCAAATAATTCATTTTCCGGCGAGATATGGTTAGCTAAAGGAAATTTGTGTACCCTTGGCTACAATTCTAATTTACAGAAAATTACAACTTGGATATGCCCATAACTTAGTCCAATCATGAAAATCTGTCTCTGCTACCAACAAGGTTTTAGAGATTTCGTGGGGATGTAGACCTGCCGTGGAAGAGTATCACTTCAAGCTTGGTGGTGAAGCTACTTAATTTCCTGCCTTACTCATTCTTGGAGCTGGAGTTTCCCCAGGATCCGGGATTCCTAACCTAATTTCAGGTCCCTAGGAATTCAGTTCTCTATTTGGCAAGTGTGGGCTGATTAAGGTAATTACTTGACTTAGATAGATTATGCTTTCAGTCCAATATATGTACCTTAAGTATTACTATAACTATTTTCTTTTCGACCTTATGAATGTCTCTTAAAAGGTATTGTCATTATTAGCCCTTCATCAGAGTCCAAAAAACTTAAAAATCACTTATGTACTGCCAACCCCCACCACTATGTGCGCCGGCACTAGGAGCCGAAGAAGCTCGTCCATGTATACACAGTGGGGTGATATATACCCGAGCCTCGTGAGAAAGGTTTAGCTTTTTTTTTTTTTTTTTTTTGAGTCTATACGTCTATGCAGCCTAAGGCTATGAGACGGCCCCGTTCCCTCGCCTTAAAAGGTTCGGTACATCCACGGAACAACAGATTGCATGAACGCCCTGCCTTTCCGAGCCAAAGAAATCAATGCTACCGAAATAACCCCTCTTCCCCCGCCACGCCCCTACCGGCCCTTCCCCCGAGTATAAAATACCCTCCTCCACCACGCCCCTCCCAGCCCTCCCCTCATCATTTCCTTCCCTACTCAGGTCAGATCAAGGTTGGAGAAAAACGTCTCCGCCAGGTCTACCACATATTCACCCCCCCCATTCTTGACCTTCTTCGCCCACTTCTTCCGCTCGTCCATCTCCTCCCAATTGCTCCACCTTCTCCCAATCTCCTCTCCACGCGGACAGACCAAGGCTACGTGCCTTCCTGTTTCCACATGTCTACCACAAGTACGGCAAGTTGGATCGACTGTGTCGTCTAGCTTTGCTCGCCAGGATTGGAGGTTTCCTTTCCCGGTTCTGCAGTGAACGTAGTTCGACCTCGCCTTCCTTCCCCACCTGACTACTCTGCCCTTGCCCGCCCCTGCCACTCTCCTCTCCTCTTCCCTCCTCCGTTTCCACTCCTGCTAAAGGTTTAGCTAGATGAATCTGATGTGGTCACAGAGGTGTTTTCTTGATATATGTATAAAGTTTGGATCCCATGCCCTGTAGAACTTTACACGAAGTACACTGAGGACCAGCAGACCCAGAAAGCCAGAACTACTATAATCGGGCGCTTTTCACAATCTAGAGGCCCTGAGTGTTAGGAAGGTTCTACGTTCTCGAGATACGGTGGTATTTCTGGGGATAATTACTTCGAAATACAAATCACTAGATTGAATGAATCCAGGAAAATTACAGGAACTAATTCACTATGCAAAGTTCAAAATGAAATTCCCAGATAGATCTCCCAGAAAGAAAGATTTATCTGCCCACTAGCAGAATTGAAATATTGATCTTTGCATCTATATATGGGACTGAGCACAGGGTAAATTAGGATAGGATCCCGTCAAGAGATATTACTACTTAATTTTATTCTAAACTTTCTCAAAACTAAATTCACGATAATATTTCATGCTAAATTAAGGACAGACAGTAACATATCCCCGTAGGATATTTGGCAAAGCTCCACTCACCACCCTCACAGCATTACCCGGCATGTGAGAACGTATCTTGAATGTCTAATTTCATTCACAAAAAAAGATATTTATGGCCAAGACTTAATTTACACTTGAGCAATATTCCAATTTCAGCTAAAAGATTCTTCATTGATTAAGTTCAGGGTAATGCCAATATCAAGCGAAAAGAGAATTTAAGGCCCGATACAAGGAGGTGTGATGTAGACAATTTTAAAGTATGAGATTGTTTGTGAGATTATACTGGAATAATTTCCTGTTAGAGCAGTAACCGAGCTTGCTGTACCTGCGACCGGTTGTTTTCTTTCCTAGTGTTTACGGGACCATAGGATTTTCTCTGCCGGCCGTACAAATTTACTTTCATGCACCTTGAATCCACTAGGGATCCCGAGTGAATTTTGATACGACGCTGACGGTTGTGCATACGAGTACTAAGTTTTTAAAAGACAAATATATTTCTACTTAATATGTAGGATGTCCGCATATATAGAGCGTTGACGTGTATGGAGTGCTCAATCATAGTTTTCCACATATGTGGAGCACTCGATCTTAATGGATAATCTGCGGTACTGAAAATAAAGTTCCTACCCAAAACTCTACATCCAGCCATATACTGCTTACTGCATGACCTCTCTCAGGACACTTTTAATACATTTCAGGAGGTTTATGTAGTAGAACCAGAAAATTGAAAAGATCTATAGTATATCTTTCATATATTGACTCCAACAGAGTAGATTCCAAATGTAGATAAAGGACTTCTCTCTTTCGCTTTTTCATTTTAAATATAGTTCTTGCATGCGGCATAGGGCTATGGCGAGGTTTCGCTTGTTAGCTGCTGTTGTTAGTAGAAAATTGGATTTTTATTGAATTTTGAAGGAGTGCTTTAATTGGTAGGTCGATTAAAGGATCTTTCAAACCAAGGAATTATATCAATAATTATTCACCTTAGGAGTTTTTAGGATTTATACCATTCCTCAAAGTCACGTTGATTCAAGAATTTGTTTGCTAGATGATAAAGCACACTCTTTTTTTGTAAATTATTACTCGCATTGCAGCTTCTCGCTTGTGATGAGGCAGCGCATCACCCCGGGTTACTCCTGAGGGATTACCCAACTGCTGGGCCGCTCCCTAGCCCGTATCTACGTACAAGACCTGATACCCCCTCAAATACGCGTACCATGAAAGACACGAGGAGTACATAGGAGATCTTCTGCCGTCAACCCTTCACCGCCTCCTCCAACCGCTCACACTAGTCCGGGTCATCCCAAATCTGCTCGCCCTTTACCATCTGCTGCCTACCCTGAACACTCTAGTAGATGCGCCGTGTTTTGTGCTACCACCGTACTGATGAAGGTAGTCTGGTGGACTTCATTTCCATGTAGGTGTGGCATTGGTAATTGGGAGGGCGGACATATATAATTTCTTTCAGGGTTTAGACAAGTAGAGGATGGAAGGTGTGTGTACATTTCATACCACTCTACATCCGTCATTGGGGTCTCTGCATCTTTGGCCAATAACAATTCTCCACGGTAATCGATACCGGTCCTTTTGACAATCCCCCAGTAGGGGGATTGAAAGCTAGCCGTTTATTCTTGCCTCTCTGTATCAGGTTATATCCTTTAGTGATTAGTTTTTCTATGTTAAATAAATCTCCGAAAAAACTTCGTATGACGAAAACACTTTGTGGTGAAGGACACTGCGGAAGAACGCACTATTTTAAATTTTCTTTTTTTAAAAACTCACTTCTTTTCGTTACCTCTATTTTGTAATTAGCTCGTCAGCTGGCAGATTAACTTGCCTGTCCCCTGAGCTTCTGGGTGGCTCGTCTAAGGTTACGCATACGAGTAATAAGTTTTTGTGTAGTTGAATAAATAGTTGGTTGCAAATTCAACTAAATATTTTTTCGTAGTTATACAGCTAGGTGGCAAAAAAAACTGAACGCTGCATAAAAGGCCTGAGCATGCAGCGCGCTTGATTCAGATTCAATGCATCAAATCGCGCCTATCATGTCTTTGGTGAATGTCTTACCACGTGGTCAGGAGGTATATTCTATTACTTATGATCTCCTGGCCGTCCAGTCCGAATATCTATATCCTCTACTATTTTGTTAGTGTTAAGTCACGCTGATATGGCCCAACCTTGTCCCTCAAATTCCCTGAAACCCTCTATAGATGCCTCCTCTACAAATGTTCCTCCCCTAGATACTCCTCCTCTGCAAGCACTGAGCAAGCAAAAACAGCTCTCTGGCTTTAAGAAAGGAAAGATTGTTTTTGCCTATGAATAAGGATGGAGTTACTAACAAATTGCAGACTACATGGGTCGATCAAAAGGCGCCATACATGGCTTCATCAAGTGCTATATTGAGTGTGGGACCCATGAGATATTGGAGAGTCTCTACAGCTTAATGCCTCGCCCTGTAGCGGCTGTTATTAAGGCAGAGGGTTGGTATACCAAGTACTAGATCCGTAGCATTTCTTGTTCTATGTATGCATTTCACGCTGGATCTATATAGCTCCAATACTGCATACTGTATCTGTGCGCGGCTAAGCCTAAAATATGCGCGCTAAATGTAAGACGTGCATACGACTTGCATAAGGCCGTTCAGTTTCTTTTGCCACCAAGCTGTATAGTGTAGTGGTAGTGCTGAAGTCGCATACTGAAGGGAGAAGAGAAAAACAAACCAATTTTAGAGTATATCGACTAGATGTTATCAAGCCTATGACTGAAGAGAAGCTATGATGATACTACAGGAGAGAGGGAGATAGGGGGTATATATAGAGATGAAGCTTCGCATGAGCAATGAAGCCCGTCACGCCAAGATTCCCGAATAAGCAACATCCACCTTGCCAAGATTCCAGAATAAGCAACATCCAGCCTGCCAAGATTTCGGAATTAGCAACATCCACCACCGCTGAATAGTTTCCATAGTCTGGTTGGCAGAAACTTCTTGTATAGCTTCTATCATGCCAAAGATTCCCAAATCAGTAACATCCACAATCATGCTAAGTAAGGATGAATACTTAGAAAAAGTTCGATATAGTCAAGTTATAGTGCATGAATTACTACTTCATGCAATTCTGAGATAATACCATACAGGACGAGTGATGTTAATAAATAGACAACGTAGGAGAAAGTAGAATTTGATAGAGAGATCCCATTATGAACTCCCCAAACCCCAAATTTCCAACGATTCTGAGCTTACGGTAATCACAGTGATTTTTCGCAACAGATGAAATATCGCAATTTGGTTAGTGTAACTGCGCATGGTACTGCCCACTAGGCCTCTGCGACAACGCTAAGGCAGACAATACTAAGACAGACAATACTAAGACAGACAATGCCAGGGATGTTTGGTATCGTATCTGTACTTTATGTAAGTAAGATATAAGTACTCCATTATACTTGGTTGCACTAAATGCCTGTGCACCTACAACCTACTCGGTACATCGATGAATTATTGCACTGAATGCAGCTCGCATTGTATTGCAGTGGGTCAATCTTTTGGAGCCGTCACACGTCTAAAACTCCTGCGACTAAGATTTGACATTAACGAACTTTGATTACGTGATACCAAACTTCAACAACATGTACCAGTGCAACACAATATTTAGACAATCGTACCAGTATTTGTAAACACTAAGACAGACAATTTCGGAGGATGACCCAAGACATAAATGCGCAGAAACCCAAGGTAAGAAATATAGATACCATTCCAGTGCTTTTACCTATTATTGAGTAATACAACCATACTTCAGCGTACTGATTTGGAAAGGAAAAGAAGTATTTCATTCTCAGGTTTGCAATAGTATTGCGAGGAGGGGAGTAGGTGGTGTAGTTGGGAGCCACTTTGGTGCATGTTAATGCGTTCGTAGGTTCGAATCCAGCCTCACTCTTAAAGATTTCCTATCAACGAAGATGCACGGATTTGGCTACTTGAAACTGGCCACAAATGGGCCTTGGCAATAGAGGGTATTATAGACATGAGTACTAAATTCAAATAGGAAAAAAGTGGATTGTAGGTGTTTTGAGTATAGCTAGCGTGGATTCCAGCATTAGCAAGTACTGTATCTATCTAGTCAAGATTTCGATTTACTTATAATTTGGTGATGAGCCCCTTTATCGATAAGTAGCTAGTAGTTGAGTGGGGACGTGTAGGGGTGTGTCGCTGCCACTATTAGCAGCCGCGGCATCAGCCCCTCTGTCGATAAGCAGCTTGGCGATCTCCTGGTGTCCGTTCTGAGAGGCGTGGTGCAAGGGTGTGTTGCCGCCATATTTACTAGCAACCGCGATATCAGCCCCTCTGTCGATAAGCAGCTTGGCGATCTCCTGGTGTCCATTTCGAGTGGCAGCGTGCAAGGGTGTGTTGCCGCCATATTTACTAGCAGCCGTGATATCAGCCCCTTTGTCGATAAGCAGCTTGGCGATCTCCTGGTGTCCGTTCTGAGAGGCGTGGTGCAAGGGTGTGTTGCCGCCGTATTTACTAGCAGCCGCGATATCAGCTCCACTCTCAATAAGCAGCTTGGCGATCTCCTGGTGTCCTCTCCCAGAGGCATAGTGCAAGGGTGTGTCGCCGCCACTATTAGCAGCCGCGATATCAGCTCCACTCTCGATAAGCAGCTTGGCGACCTCCTGCTGTCTTCTCCCAGAGGCGTAGTGTAAGGGTGTGTCGCCGCCACTATCAGCAGCCGCGATATCAGCCCCTCTCTCGATAAGCAGCTTGGCGATCTCCTGGTGTCCTCTCCCAGAGGCGTAGTGCAAGGGTGTGTCGCCGCCACTATTAGCAGCGGCGATATCAGCCCCTCTCTCGATAAGCAGCTTGGCGATCTCCTGCTGTCCTCTCCCAGAGGCGTAGTGCAAGGGTGTGTCGCCGCCACTATTAGCAGCCGCGATATTAGCCCCTCTGTCGATAAGCAGCTTGGCGATCTCCTGGTGTCCATTCTCAGTGGCGGTGTGCAGAGGTGTGTTGTAGGTACTAGCTGACACATCTGTTCTTCCTACCTCAATAAGTAGTCTTTCAATCTCCAGTTCTCTTAGCCCAGACGCATGCGCTAGTGAATCCTGTACTTCCTACTCCAAAATGGGTAAGAAAACTCAATACAGTCCAAAAATACATACCAAAAAGAGATGGGTGTAGCCTTCTTCCTGCATTGTTATAAGTCCCATCCAGAAACTATCTCTCGACCACTTCTCAAGAATAATATGTCCATAGTAATAGTGATACCATCGCTGATAGATATTCTGGGTTATCAGCTTATCCTACAGGCCACTCAAGGCTAGATCACGGTTAAACTCTCCACAACCAGCGAAGTGCCATGGCCAAAACACTGCCGAATACAGAAGCAAATGCCGATCTTCATAAGCCCTTTTGCTTGTTTTTTTTCCTTGGTCATACATATTCCAAGCAGTATGACTGCACAACAAGGAAAAGTAGACCTTTGAGAGTTCTAGATGAGAATTAAGCTTTGAGAGTGTGGTTTCTAAGTATTCATCTACTGATAGATGGGCAAATCAAAAATATTCAACTTTTCATCTAAAATAATAAGGTTGCGGTAAATTGTCAATAATTGCTTCACTTTCACTAGCTCAGCCCGAGAAAACTCCCCTGCGCTATCAACTTCAACTATTACTACATCAAGCAGGGTTTGGGATGATAGTGGTTCTTTGGAACATTGAATCCATCAGAAAGCATTGAGTGCAATTTCAGGAGCCCTTCCTTCCTGCGTAAGAATTCCCTTGTAGATTTCCTCATATATTTTCTTTAGGGTATCGGGAAGAGTAGTCAGATTTCGCTTGACATCGGATTCAAGTTGCATTTTACAGAGAAAACTAACTTGAAGGGTGGCAAGCTGGAAACTATTTTAATATCTTATTAGTCTTATACTCAACTATAATCTAATATATAGGTATAAAGACAAGTAATATACTTTCTTTTACACTGCTGACAGAGGACATTATATATCTCTTTTTTGGCCTCATTTGATACAACTCCATTTAGAAGTAGACAATCTTCAATCGAGCTTTGTACCTTTGTAAGTACAAACTTATTGATATCGTCAACATTATCATCAGGTTGAAGCTCAATCTTAAGAAAATTCTCAAACTGGTTAAAAATTTCTATGTCCATTCGAGTCGTCACAAATATCTTAACAATATTCTTCGATGTTTGGATGACATGATTCAGGCACTTTAGCAGATCTATTCATGTATTATTATCGACTTCATCCATTGCATCAATGTAAATCGTTATCTGAGGATAAACATCTGTGATCTAAACAAATAGGTCCCAAGCTTCTCCCAGGATAAGTAGAGCAGATATTTGCCCTTTCTCTTCTCACTTCTTATAGATATCTACAATATGTGTTAGTAATCCAGCCCCCTCTCCCGAGTCTGTCTGACCAAGCTGCTGTATAAGAGTGCACAGGATTTTTATAGGGTCTTGGCAACTTAGCTCGGCTCGATTGCAGTAGAAGTATACAAGCTTCTCAGGTGTGGTGAGGAATAAATCGATGACACTTGATCTATGACAGAAATTATTACACACTTGTGGTCGGTAGCAAGAGATCGGTATTCTCGCTATAGTCACGCTGTACGCGAGTAATAAATTAAAAAAAAAAAAAAAGAGAGAGATCAGTATTACTTACGTAATATATGTTTTACCCGCTCTAGCTGTATAGATATAAAGTGCTGATTAGTAAGATAGAAACCCAGATGTAAACTGATTGATGTAGAGTTAGCTGGACTTACGGGTTCCTCACAACAGTAACAGCTTCGACGAACTAGTCGCTCACTAATTCCAGTACTCCTCTCTTTTAAAAAGCCAGTCAGCAATACCATCTAGACGACTCTCGCTAATACGACTATAGTATTCTATATATGGGATCTCAGAAATCCATTATAGAATCTTGGACTTTCTAGCTCCTGCCTGGTATTAATAGACTTCTCGGAGCTTTAGATGAGACATCACACTTTCAAAATTTTTCTCTATGGTATCTAGTTGAGCTCCAAAGGGTAATACAGTCGAGTGGACATCCTCCAGGAGCTTTTGGAGTCTTTCAGATCTCGTGCGTGTAGCTACAATATAGGTTATTACAAGCTCGAACATTTATGAGTGAATCCTACATTGAGCTTCTATGACATCTGCATCAAGTGTGACAGTCCTCTCCAAGTCTTCAACGTCCCGAAGATTACTGGAGATGTTTTCCATCGTAAATACTGCCTTGATATGATTTTCTGCGAAACAATTAGCACTATTAGTAGTATAAAGCTGTCGAGTGAGATTCCCTACCTTTCAACCTCTAGATAGCTTTCGCCAGAAATTTTAAAATTGTGATGTAGAGGCTGAGTATCGATTTCTTTAGATTTTGTGATGCTGTATTATTAACATGGAGGTACAACAACTCATATACTGTGCATCGGTCAATCAGGAATGCAATCTTTCTAAGCCTAACCAAGATTATATCCACCGTTTCCTGTTTTTCTAAACAAATCTAGTGACATGACTGTCAGCTTGGTATTCGGTTTCAGTGTTGGTGGAGCGTGAGCTCAACCTTAAGAAGAAATCGGAATCCTGCCCAGGGCAGCGCACCATGGCCAGGATCGAATTACATAATGATATCCCTAATTTCCTTGAATCTATTCACCCAATAAAGAATTTTCAACTCAATATGATGTAGCACAATATCATCATCCAAGAACTTAATTTTCCATTCCATTCCTTTTTTCTTATTTACGATGTCTTGCACATCCGTCTCCAAGTCTGACGAGATCTTGATTATGTTGGTATCAATTCCAATCTTTTTAAGTAATTCGAGCTCTTGCGAGGCCAGGCTGGAGTTATTAGCAGCTTTGTTCTACAATGATGGAATTGTTATGATGTTTGTGGCTGGTGAAAGCGTTGGCTCATATTCGACTTCAACTGCAAGTGGGGTGTCACTATCTTTCGCCATGACGGCTTTTTGTTCAGACAGATTTGAGCTGGGTAATTTGGTTCCGCTTTGCGGTAGTATTTTCACGAGTTACGTTGGGGTTATGATTGTGATCGTAGGCGGTGCTTCTGGTTTATCTGTACCATTCACCCCTAGAGGCAATGAGGCACTGGATGGACTGGCAGTGGAAATAGGCACAAAATCCAATGTCACAGCCATTTGTTCAGCTGTATTACTTGACTCCAGTAATACTCAAAGCAGTTCCGTTGTAGGTGTGGTAGGTGCTGCAGATATTCCTCAAGGAATACCTCCATCACTCAACTCCGGAACTATTGAGGTAGATGAATTCGCTATGGAAATATCTCCAGAATTGATATTCGGAGATGAATCTAATTTCCGAACCAATCTCTAGGCCTTCTTCTTCACCTTTCTTAGTACCTTTGTCAATATAATTAATCGAGAATTTTGTTAGAGTTCAGATATACAGGAAAACAGAATAGCTATAATATCGATTGTACTGTGTTACTGAGGGGGTCGGCGAAGGATGTTGGGTATAGCTACTTCATAATAGAGGGTTAATTCTCTCCAACTAGGAGTAAGACCAAATGAGTTGTCATTCCCGTTGCACGTTTTATTATAAAGAAACAAATATATGGTGCATAACTACCTACTGCACATACAATGTATGTACTATAATAAGTAAATCACGAGTACACGACTGAAACCTACACACCACATGTGCATGCAGCATGCTCTACCTAGAGTATATCAAAGGTAGGAGAGTATTCACTATATTCAAGCAGTACAGGTAATACTGTCTCAGAAACACTCCTAATGTATGCCTCATTGGGGTGAAAAAGCTTTACTAGGAGTCGATTTCATAGATGAATAGATAGTTTTTTTTTTTGGTTTTTTTTAACTCAGTACTCGTATGCACAACCTTAAGGGTCATATAACGAGCTACCCGGAAACCCAGGTGGATTCAAGGGACGGTATTAATAGATGGTGTCAGCACGATTATAGCACTGGATAAAGGTGACGAGATCGTGATAAGTAGCTGAGGCTTAGCTAGAAGCGGTGGATACATATATATACAAAACAATTTTCAAACATATAAATATGGTTTCTCGGGTACATCCCTGATGAGGGATTGCCCCTCTATAACAACCAGTCTAAGATTGGCCTATATGTCAAGGTTAGTCTTGTTTGCCTTACCTTGTTATAATGAAGGGCTAAATCGAGCACCCCTTATCCAGTATAGCAAGGATTCTGGGCTGGGGTTGAGCTTGGCAATGTGCGGGGAAGCTCTGGATTTTAATTTTAATACTAGCTATACCTAGAACAATAATTGAACTAGATTAGCTCTATATGTTATAGTAAGGAAGAAATGTATAAGGACAAAAGTGAGAAAACCTTTGCATCGTAGTAGGGCACGAAAACTATGTGCTAGTTATAGTGTATCAAATTCCAGTGTATCCTCTTCCAGATCATTTTGAAACCAATGAATCTGGGTTTCTGATCTTGACTACCAGTGGCCCTGGGTATACTGGTAAATATTCTGAATTAGCTATTGCGTACTGACAATTGAATTACAGTGATTGTCTACTTTCAGATCGTGATCTTACTGACTAATTTTTTATTTTATTTTATTTTTTTTTAAAAAAAAGAAACAGTGTTTTTAGAGTTACATCGCATTATGTGGTTGGTAAATATCTGAGACAGAACTCGTATCAGCTGCAGCATGGTTTTTAGTTCAACCAGGATCCTTATTTCTGAGTTCTTGCAGCTGAGGGTATGTAATGTACCGGTAGATCAGACTATGATTGGTTGGCTTATCAATTGAGAAAACCTTTGAAATGCCCTTCGCTTAACTGAGACTCCTGTGAAATGCCCTTCGCTTAGTGGAACATGTGTCACATATACGCAGCAATACTGACAGCCATATACGCAGCAATACCGACAGCCATATACGCAGCAATACCGACAGCCACCGCCAGCCATACCGCCAGCCATACCGCCAGCCATATAGCCAGCAAAATACCGCCAGCCAAATAGCCAGCAAATACCGCCAGCCATATACACAGCCATACCGACAGCCATATAGCCAGCCATATACGCAGCCATATACGCAGCAATATCCGCAGCCATATACACAGCCATACCGCCAGCCATACCGCCAGCCATACCACCAGCCTTATACGCAGCAATACCGCCAGCTATACCGCTAGCCATATACTCAGCCATACCGACACCACATTGCTAGCTACAGTGGTAACATGACGGCACCTCAGGCAGGTGTTAGTATTAAAAAAACTAATAAACCACCAACTCAATGCCCTATACCCGTAGTCAAAACGAAACAATCCACTCCCAGCCGTGCATACACATAACAAATGCATAAAATAACCAACATGAATTAATAGATGAAATAGTATAATAAAGAAAATACTAAAAATAGAAAAATCCCAATTCCTCTATAGCTAGAAAAAAAAAATATACTCCTAGTTTATTCTCCTACAACTTCTTCGGTTATGACCATACTCCCCGCATAAGCCACAAGATTGACTACCATCACCTCGAACTGGTCCAACCACCGTTCCATTGAGCTCAGCTTGCACTTTAAGAATCTTTCTCCTAGACTCTCCTGCTACCATTCGCTTTACTTTTGGCCGACCCATTGATTTCCGTTCTGCCTTTGGCGCATGCAAAACAGCAGAACCTTGCTGTCCCACTTCTGCTGCTTTCACTTGATCAAGCGATATTGGCGAAAGAGGCTGTTGGTAGGTTTTCTGGCAAGCAAGATTTGTAAAATAGTATGGAACATAAGCGCGTGGATCTGGGTGAGGTGCATTCGGTGGGCGAGTGAGAGCTTGTAGCTCATAAATAAGAGTAAACGCATGTCCGCAAGGAATGCCATTTTCTTGACGATATAATAGATCTGTAACAGCCTCCGCTGTCGACACTCCCATGCCTCCGCCGTCGACAGTCCCATGCCTCCACTGTCGACACTCCCATGCCTCCTCCCATGCCTCCGCTGTCGACACTCCCATGCCTCCGCTGTCGACACTCCCATGCCTCCGCTGTCGACAACTCCCATGCCTCCAAAGGGAGCATTGCCATGCCTCTGCTGTCTACACTACCATGCCTCCGCTGCTGACACTCCCATGCCTGCGCTGTCGACATTGCCATGCCTTCGAGGTGAGCATTGCCATGCCTCCGCTGTCGCTATTGCCATGCCTCCGCTATCGCTATTGCCATGCCTCCGCTGTCGCTATTGCCATGCCTCCGCTGTCGCTATTGCCATGCCTCCGCTGTCGCTATTGCCATGCCTCCGCTGTCGCTATTGCCATGCCTCCGCTGTCGCTATTGCCATGCCTCCGCTGTCGCTATTGCCATGCCTCCGCTGTCGCTGCAAGTCTACCTTGAACCATGAGTACCATACTGAACCTTCTTGCACGTAGTACAGTATACTCTCGATATAAGAATATACCCCCCCCCCATACAAAACAAGAATATATTTGATAGAAGAATACAAGGTAACTGAGGCCAACGCGGAGTTGTCCTGGTGTGGCAACCCCTCGATAGATTTAAAATATATACCATACACATAAGCTGCGAAAGCGCGCATTCTGCACGTAGTGTATATACCCGTCTTGGCATGAGACGGGTATGAGACAAAGAGTTCAACGGATGAGTAAACAGTTCAACTGCTCACATAAACACAATCACGTGCCTGCTCTCAAGTCACATGGCCTGCCTGCGCCAAGATTTCGCTAGCGGGGTTGGATTCTACTATATATACTTGAATTAAAAACAAACTTCGTTTCAATTAAAATTGACAATTTCGTTGCCAATTAATATATTCTTATTTTTTCGCAGTTGTTTATTAAGGTATTCTTATAGCAAGAGTACCTGATTGGGTAATGTATAAACAGCCTAGCCAGAATAGGAAGGCTTATCGACAAGAAATACCCCGCACAACCAACAATGCTATACTGTAAGCACACAACGCCGCCAAACACAACACCGTGATACACAATACTGCTGTATCTTGCAACATATGAAACAGTTCCGGATTAGGATTCAGATGATGATGGAGTACCTGAACAACCTGCCTCCATTCCGCATCCCAAGCCCTAGCAGCTCCTGAGTCTCTTAACCTTATATGGACTTCAATCGGGCCCCCTCAGTGAGACTGCGGAACAGTTCTATTATCGCGAACGCCGGCGCATTGAGGCTACACAACTGGCAGACAAAAGGAAAGGCAAGCAAAGAGTCATTACTGCCTTCTTCACTTCATCTGGGGCTGTTCCTGGTCCTCTTGTTCCTAGTTCTTCCTCTACTACACGTTAATTCTCTTATTTGATGTACACCTTTAGTAATTACCCTGACATTTGATATAAGAATATATTTGATATAAGAATATTACCCCCCCGCCGGACGATATTCTTATATCGAGAGTATACTGTAAGCCTCCATTGCAGGGAAGCTAATGACCCATCCGTTGTAGACTAAACATAGACTGGAGGAGTAATCCGTGGCAGTACCGGCAATCCGTGACAATAGAACCGATCCGTGACATTGCAAGCAATCCGTAACAGTAGAAACGATCCGTGGTAGTGCAAGCAATCCGTAACAGTAGAAACGATCCGTGGTAGTGCAAGCAATCCATGACAGTGCAGGCTAGACAAAGCGAAGGAATAATAAATATAAAGGAGAAGGCTTGGCGAGTAATCTGTAGATCCGAAAAGCCAACTCGGCACAGGCGCGAGTTGTACTGGCCCCGTGGCGCACACTAGACCTTCGATTATCTTGGCAAATTGTCAGATCACCTGATAATCTCACGTGATTTGGATATCTTGGCACCTAGATCTTGGTACCTAGGATTGCCTCCGATACCCCTCAACAACCTCAACAAGCGACAACACAGCAATATTTCAACACAATGGCTTCTAGCATCTTTGCTACATTAAATACTAGTATATAAGTTCCTCGATGGTGGGTCCGAACAGGCTCTACTAGTAAAGAATAGCAAGGAGAGCGAAAGGTCATCTACAACAAAGAAAGACTCCATAATATACTCACACGACCTCCGCCAACTATTGTCACTCGCATGACCCCCGCCAACCATGTCTATTAGTGGAGCTTGATCAGTACTCCGGGCCTAGCTTTCTGCCAACTCATCCAGGAACAGAGCTTGACAGGCAGCGAACTGAACAGCTGAATAGGAAGGGAGTTTGACAGCCGGCGGGTGCAACAGCTTAACAGGAACAGAGCTTGACAGGCAGCGAACTGAACAGCTGAATAGGAAGGGAGTTTGATAGCAGGCGAGTGCAACAGCTTAACAGGAACAGAGCTTGACAAGCAGCGAACTGAACAGCTGAATAGGAATAGGTGAACAGCAGGCGAGCTGAATAGCAGGCGAGCTGAATAGGTGAAAAGCAGGCGAGCTGAATAGCAGGCGAGCTGAACAGCTGAATAGCGAGCGAGCTAAAGAGCAATATAGCAAGGGAGTTTGACAGTTAGCGAGCTGAACAGGAATGGAGTTTGTTAGCCGGCGAGTTCAACAGCAGAATAGCAAGGGAGTTTGACAGCCAGCAAACTGAATAGATGAACAGCAAGCGAGCTGAAGAGCAGCATAGCAAGGGGGTTTCTTAGCCAGCGAGTTCAACAGCTTAGCAGGAAGAGGGTTTGGCAGCAGGCGAGCTGAACAGTAGGGTATCACGATGCTCTCCGTCGTGGTTATTGTCCAGGCTAAAGCTGAGTCATCACACGCGTGTGACAATTAGCTAACGGTAGAATACTTGGGAAGTACGCCTGGGCACGAGACGTCTCGAGACGAGACAGCGCCTGGTCTCGAGACCATAATTGTCTCGAGACAGTCTCGTAAGTCTCGAGACTTTTGCCAATGCACCCAAGATAATTGTATTCGAACTCATGAGCTAGATACCTAATCATCATCATCTTCGCCTTCAATTTCTACATAACTGCTGAATTTCCGTGAGCATACAGTTCCGCTAATAGTACGTGAGTCTTGCAGGGTAGCATAGCGCCCTGCCAAAGCGCAATATATTCATCTGGTGTACGAGCAGCCGATACGGAAAATTGGCTCATTGTAGATGTAGGAGAGAAATGTGTAAATAATGAGCGGAGAAGGTGGAGAACGAGAAGGAGAAGGAATAGATATCTTCGCCAGACTACCTTTAGTACCGAATAACATTAAGATATGAGGGTGTTGTGCCAGCTAACTTGTATGCCGCGACACTGGTCACAACCAATTGTATTTCGCAATACTGGTCACAACACTGGTCGCAACCAATAAAAAATATGTTTGCAGCCACTGAAAAATTTTCGCCGCCACTGACGAGATGCTTCAATGTGAATACTGATTTATCAAAAAAAAAAAATGGCAGGCTTATATGAGCTTTTGGTAATATTATCAACTTACGCGATCTATTAGGAGTAGGCTTATATGAATTGCTCGGAAGCAGCTTATATGAGCTATTAGAACAGGCTTTTATGAATTGCTCGGAAAGCAGCTTATATGAGCTATTGGAACAGGCTTTTATGAATTGCTGGGAAGCAGCTGAATTGCTCGGAAGCAGCTAAATTGCTCGGAAGCAGCTTATATGAGCTATTAGAATAGGCTTATATGAATTGCTCGGAAGTAGCTTATATGAGCTATTAGGAATGAGCTTATATGAATTGCTCGGAATTAGCTGAATTGCTTGGAAGCAGGTTATATAAGGCATTGGAATAGGCTTATATGAATTGTTCAAAAGCAGCTTAGATGAGCCATTGGAAACAGCCTTATATAAATTCCTCAGAAGCAGCCTATATGAGCCATTAGAACAGGCTTATCTGAATTGCTCAGAAGTAGCTTATGCAAACTATTGGGAATGAGCTTATATGAATTGTTTAGAATCAGCTGAATTGCTTGAAAGCAGCTTATATGAGCTATTAGAACAAGCTTATATAAATTTCTCAGAAGCTTGAACTTGATTGATAAACAGGTTACATTATAGTATATAAGGAATAGTAAATATATTCTATTCTTATAATTATGATTTATAATACTAATTCAAAATACTAGGTACTATTGTACAGTAGGTTTTAGGTTGCAGTAGAATAAGTGTAATTTGAGCTGGACAGATTTGTTTGAGGTTAGGTAGATCAGTAGGAATATATTAGGTTAGTTTGACTAAGACCGGCTGAGTTTAATTGAGGCCAGGTGAGGTTGATTTAACTTGGGCAGGCAGGTGGGTTTGATTTAACTTAGGTAAGGTGCTTGAGCTGGGTCTCATATAGGTTTTCATATGTATTATGCTTGCTGAGATTGTTTTTCATATTGTATTTACCTTCCTATTTGTTCTGGCAATTTATTAGTCTGGTTGACAATTTATATAAAGTCCGCTCCAAATAGCTTGTATAAGCTGCTTCCGAGCAATTCACATAAGCCTGTTCCAATGGCTCATATAAGCTGCTTCCAAAGTAACCATGACCGTAAAGTAAAGTACTTACCACTGCGCCATGCCTACCGTCAGTTCATGCTAAATTCTGCAGAATCGGTTTATATTATGCAGTTGATGTACCCAAAAATGCTAGATTATGCAGTTGAACGATTTCACAGCATTTTGTTGGCGCTAACGGCTCGATTGATGAATGGGTCGCTCTAACATCACCATTGCTGAGCGGGGCGCCCCAACTGTAAATAGCGCCCCTTTTGTCAATGGGTCGACCGATTGACAAATCGCCATGATTGCTGAATGGGCCAGAACATGAACATTTCCAACTTCTTGCATAACAGCCCTTTTGTTTCGATTTCTCTGTAAATTAATAAACAGGGTACTTCCTACTATTCTTGCTGCTCGTTCGCACCCTTGTGAGATCAAGGATGGCACGGTACTGTAGGACTGTCGCAAGAGTTTCCCGCTCTACGAGGGGTACTGCAGCCAGACTAGAGTTTCCCGGAAGCCGAAGGACTTACATGCCGCTCGTTGCAGCTGACATTGGGGTACACTGGGTGGTTGTATATAGATTCGGCATCCATGCTAGCATCAAAATCGCATACGGCCTGAGTTGTCATCTAGAAGAAGTCCCGGCGGGACCTGCTTACCAAAGACAATAGGTTCTCTGGGCTACCATGCACAACTACGATTTATCTCAATTCTGCCTCACACAGATTTATTATTCTTTCGGCAGAATAAAACATATATTCTAGAGTCACAGTTTAGGTGTTATCACCAAACTCTATACTCTTCCGGATATTAACGAATTATATAGGAATAGGATCGATTTAAGCCATCAAGTAAATGGGTCTGGGCCCGAGAAGAGAACAGGATCATCTTCAACATATCTTACTTATATGCCTGTATAGTACTCCGTATTTATATAGAATATTACGGATACAAATATCAACTTCCATAGGCATTCAACAGGCCTTTTTCTTATTTAGCTGAAATAAATAAAGGTAACTAGTCTAGTTGAATCGAAAATTGTTTAAATATAGAATCTATAAAGCGACGTTCGGCCTACGCACGAAAAAATTACGAGACTGCAAACCCAAGTTAAAATCAACTTGGCGCGACACATGCCCCTGCGCACAGGTTGCGCGTTTCGTACACCGGACCACAAACCGCTCTCCACGAGGCTCTACGAGAAGCAACCCGCCAGACTACAATCCGCACATCGTGTCATTCTCCGATTTCCATACACCTGGCCTCCGGTTGCTGTTGACTACGTGCTGACTAAGCAGCTTCATCGTGCGGTGCACCGCGTTCGCCCTCATGGATGAATGTGCGTCCGATCCCATATCTCCACTGTCTGACCATCATACTTCAGTGTCCACTTCAGCTGCCACCGTTCGCGTTTCCGTGGGTTCAGGTATGTCCCTGCTATTCTCCAAACAACCCCATTTGAAACTAACCGTGCCTCCTCAGCCCCTCTCCCCGTGCTGCACACGCTCCTCACTTCCACTCCTTGCAAGCGTAAAGCAGCCAGCATTCCTCTCTCCCTCGAAGCTGCCCAACTGGACCGCGGCCAGACCTCCACAAAACGCCACCGCTACCACCGCTCCGCAAAGCACGTCTCACCCCTTATTGCCTCAGAACTCCATCAGGCGACACACCGCCCTCCCACATTTCCAGAAGACTTTCTGCTCCGCGACTCCTGGGACCTTCATGTCCCCGAGGCAGACTTCCTTCTTGCGGCTGTGGCACGATCCTTGCCTCCTGCTGACGGGGTGCGATACCATCGGAATACAGGCAAGTACACCTGCACGCCCCCCGCCTACACAAATACAACCTATCCCGAGTGGTTCTGCCGCCTTGCAAATGCAATCCGCGATGCGAATAATCCCACCCCAGCTCCGGTTCACTCAACGTGGATATGCACCAAGGACACCGCTCCCACTGGTGCGCGTAATGGGGAGTTACGCCCCGACTTTATTCTTGCGGTGGGTGATGACGCCAAGAGCAGAGCAAGTCCTTGGGCTCCAACATGGAACTCTATCCTGGTGGTTGGCGAGCAACAGTCAAAAGGCTCCAACCCCTTCACTCAACTCGCAGGGTATGCGGAACAGGTCTTCATTGCGCAACCTTTCCGCACTGCAGTCCTTGGTATCCTGACATCAAATACTGGTCCACAACTCACATTCTGGAGATTCGACCGAGCGGGCGCTATAGGGTCAGTGGAGTTAGATTTTCAATCTACCAGTCGCCAGTTACGCACTATTATTCGCTGCCTATACGCAATCCCGTTTTTGCCTCCGGAGGCCATTGGGTTTCATATCGGCAGTATCATTACCAACCAGCTTCCACCTAAAAACCCCTTTCCACTCGATGACTCTCTCCCGTGGAAGATGCGCATGTCGCCATCCACGCTTTACAAAGGGGAAGCGTTAATGACTCGTCTTCTGTTCGTCGCCCCTGGGATCGTTACTCGTGGTACTCGCGTATGGCGTGGCACTCTCGGCGGCACTCCCGTCGCGATCAAATACAGTTGGCGGAGCAGCACACGCCCTCCTGAGGCATCTCTTTACCAGCTTGCAGCCTCCCATCATGTGATCGGGCTCGCTACTCTACTTGCATATGACACCTACGAGGACATCGCCACCAATGTGCGCTTCAGCCATGGCCTAGCATCATCAACACTTGTCGACAGACATGTAAAATCACATAATCGCCACCTCACCCGCCTTATCCTCACCCCCTCTGGCAGAGCAATTAGTGATGGAAACCTAACTGCATTACAAGTCGCGCAAGGGTTGTTTGCGGGGTTGGTCGGTCATGCGTCGTTGTACTTTGATGGAGGAGTGCTGCATAGAGATTTGTCGCCGCAGAATATTATTTACACAAGCAAACCCCAAGTTGTAGTCCACCAATGGATCCTAGGAGGGACCAGGGAGGCAGAAGTTGTTGGAGGGACGATGACGCACTTGTATGGGGCTTTGATTGACCTAGATTATGCCGTTGATCTAGGTTCTCCTGAGGGACGAGCATCAGGTGCCGCAGATCGTACTGGGACATATCCGTTTATTGCGATGGGGGTGTTGGGCAATGGAGAAATGCATCGGTATAGACACGACCTTGAGAGTTTCCTCTATGTATTGTTGTGGGTATGTTGTTATCCCGTAATACCGGACCCCAATCCGGGGCAGAGTGATATAGTGGAGAAGGTCTGGCCGCGCTCGCATCCTTTGAGCACGTGGATATTTGCGGATGAGCAAACGGTTACAGCACACAAGGAGAAAAACATAGTGAGGGACCAGAGGAGGTTCGAAGAGTTGTTGAGGCGGTTCAGAGCGGGGTTTGAGGGGTTCAAAGCTGTGGCCAGGCGGTGGAGGAGGACATTGTGGGAGCTAGAGGGATTTGGGCTATGTTTGGTTATCCCAGAGGGTGAGGGGGATGTGGGAGGCGAGGCCACGGGTGGGATGGAGCCTGCGAGCGGAGGAAAGCGTTTTTGGTTGTTGCCTGATGAGGTGAGGATTGGAGTGGACAATAGGGAGGCATTTGGCGAGGCAAGAGATGCCTTGTGGGAGTTGGTTGAGGCGTTAGCGCCAGGAGAGGGTGAATTACAAAACTAATTGAGCTTAGGAGGGGATCTCATGGGGAAATAGTAGCTGATTTTATGTTCCCAATATACCGTCCATGTAGATATTCAACGGTTCCAGTCCATAACATGTGAGTGAGTAGAAGAGCCTCCCACCCCATCCGCAAGTACAAAATCCTGCATGTAGATAACTAAGAAAGGATGCCATCTTTTCCACGTCGATTCTCCGTCAGCAACTACTTTGATTTCCAAAAACCTAATATTATGCCCTAATTATCTTCCCTGATCTTCTCATATCTGCTCCCATCTGCGCCCCCTCCCATCAGCTACCCCAGCAGCAGCTACAGCTCAGCAGGTGCCCCGCGTTCTGGGCTATCCCCTCCCCACACAAGCTGCACAAGGGGTCATCCGCCCTACCCACCTTGTGCAGCCACCAGCGCTGTGGTCCGCGTTCAGTAAATATCTATGTTAATCCCCGCAGCGCCTCTCTGTTCCACCTCGTCTGCTTAGCGAGCCGCCCCATGGGAAAGGCTTGTCGGATGCGAGATTCAAATAACGTTGGGGGAAGGTCGGCTGGCACTTTGGGGAAGAATCTAGAGCAGGAATGAACGGCTGACCTTGCACCCCAACTAATTATACCAGCCCCAGGTCCTCTGGTGATTCTATGGCAACAAATTGCGGATTGATGCCGCGCTTAAGCGTACCAGAAGATCAGGGCACTCTCCATGTCAGTGCCTATTCGAATACAGGTGGTCTGCCCATTTCGGTGCCTGTATCCCATTATGCACTTCGTAAGAGCGTGTGTCTTTTCACAAGTATATACCACCGCCATACAGCTGGATCTGCAATTGAATTAACATTAGCATCATATATTTGATCGAATGGGCTCCCGCAATATTGTGTCTTGTGTATACACTAGCTACTTGCTTATTTATGAGATAATTGATATCCATAACCAAAATGGCATTCCCTTCTTGATCAATTCACCAAGAGATTGTATGCCAAGAGGCACAACACAAAGCCATGCGTCCCTATACGAATAGACTAGTTCTGGTCACTTAGAGTCCACATATCACCGCCAGCGCATAGCGAACAACGAGACATCCAAAATCCAGTCAGCCATCGATCTAATCTTCCAGAATGATGCAACTACAAGTTGGAGCAGGCGGCGGGCCCAGCTACACCCGGAACGTGTGTTACGTCCGCGTGAGTCCCGGCCTGTAGTTCCTTCACCTTGCCTACCTTCCTCCATTTACGCTTGTTCCGCCCGACAGTTCAGCCGCCTACCCACCCTGAGCGAGGCAACAGCACGCCCTCTCAGACTATCATTGGGGTAAGCCAGAGTCTCAGTAGCGATGTCCCCAATGTACCTCCCCTCCGATCAATTACAGGCCCCAGGGCAACATGTGCATGTTAGGGCAGCGGGGCTGCACTACTACAACAGGACGAGGGCATTGTAAGGCCACTGCAATATAGCTCGTTGGAGTCAAGCACTGCATTCCGTCGTCTTACGCTCCCAACACTGCTACCCATTGCTCCTGCGTGTGAGGTGAAAATAGCACTATATCACATCCCGCGCTCCGATTACCATCAATGGCTACAGCACTACCCGGCTTTGCGCTCTGAAACAGGCAGCCTCCATCGCCATTGTCGACACAGACCTTGGGTAGGAAAGAGACACGGAAGGAAGCAGCAGAGACCAAACCAGCCCCACCGACACCAAAACACGGCGCTAACCTCCACCTGCGGCTGGCCCGAGGGCATGGAGAGACCTGAAAGGGAAGGGAAGAGCTATCGAATAGAAAGAGGGTGGAGGCTCGTCGCAGGAGTTGAAGGCACCCCGCGGACCGAAATCACGGCGAGAGAAGAGGACCACACTAGAAGGAAGGGGCAAAAGCGGGAAGAGGGAGGCACCCCCGTAGGCGTAAAGCATGGCGGGAGGGGAGGACAGTACTAGAAGGCAGCTGCAAAAGAGGAAAAGAGCGGGCAAATAATGGAGTAGAAGAAGAGTGGAGACGCGCCACAGGGGCTGAAAGCTCAGGTGAGGAGAGACACGGCAGGAACCGGTAAAACACTGGGAGTGAAAGGCAATGGCAAGAAACGACAGCCGGGCATTAGCAAAATATGGGAAGAAATTTTGGATGCAAACTGACCGCCATAGGGGAGAGATGGCAGATGGAAGGAGCAACTGATAGACAACATAAATGCATTCGCAGAGCAAAAGGGTATCATGATGAGGGCAATCAAAATGGAATACGATGGGAGATACCCGCGGGAGAGAACTGGCGCCTCAAAGAGGACTGACAGAGGCAGCATCGCTTCAGAACGCGACGGCGGGATTGAAAAGGGGATTCGGATACAATTCCATACTGGCACAGGAGACAGTGGAAGTAGCGGTGCTAGGCACGGAGAGAAGGCAGTTGATAGGATTTATTTCCAATATTTCAAACCCCAGGCGAGTATTTACAGGACTGTGTTCTGCCCTTTTTTTTTTTCTCGGTAATCAGTACTCGTATTGAAGCTTCTCGCTTATGACGAGGCAGCGCATCTGCCCAGGTTAAGCCTGGCGAGATTGTCCAACCGCTGGGCCGCTCCCTGCCCCGTATCTACGTACATGACCAGATACCCCCCGATTCCAATTATCTAAAGCATACACAAGCGTACCACGAAAAAGACATAGGAAACCACCCCCTCACTGCCTCCTCCACCATCCCACACCACCCGGATCATTCCATATCTGCTCCCAGATCCGCCCCTTCCCGTCTGCCACCCCGGGACAGCTCAACAGGTGCATGGCGTTCTGCCACCCCGGGACAGCTCAACTGGTGCATGGCGTTCTGCGCAATCCCCTCCTCACACAGCCAACCCCCGCAGGGCCTCCCGGTTCCACTTCGCCTGCTTGGAGGCGCCCCATTGTCGGATGCCTGCCGGCGTAACAATGTCAACTCGTAGCATCCTCCTACTCACCCACGCCTCGTCCTTCGCTTTCTCATCAGCCCTCTCATTTCCTTCCACCCCCATTTCCTTCCATCCCGTCGTGCCCCTTTACCCACATCACCGTCCTCCCACCCTTTCTCATCTCCGCTACTGCCTCCTCCTCATTCCACGAGCGCGGCTGCTTGAAGCACAGGTTCCGCAACCTGCCGATGGCACCCTGACTGTCGGGGGCCACCGCTCCCCTTCCTGACTGCCAACCCCGTACGACTCCTAGCATCCCCGCGTCCATCACCGTGGCGAGAGAGCCCAGGTATTCTCCTTCCTCCCAGTCCTCAGCCGCCTCCCCTCCAACTCCTGCCGCTGCCTGTCGCGATCCATCCGACCACGCTGTCACTCGCTCTATGATCAGCTCTTTCACACATACTTCTGCTCTCCCCTGAGCACGAGCCCCATTCATCCAACGAAGCTCCGCATCCGGCTCTACCGCCTCCCGCAGTACGATTGACTGTTGGATTGACGGCAGAGGGTTGCTTCCTCGACAGTATTTCCAATCATGGTGTAATGGCGAGTCTGGTGACAAGGACTAGAGACGGGCCCCGGGGAGCGGGACTGTGCTGGTGGTAGGCATATTCAACATGCATCGCCGTGGAGTCCCCTCAGATATTCGGTAGCGCTACAACCACTACTATTGGTCAACCTGCCGATGGGTTCAAAGCCCTGTCTGGTACAACCAACGCAGCCAACTTGTTGGTCCGTGGGGTTACGGTCAATGATGCTTTACTACCTTGTACTCGACACGACATGGAAAACAGACTTGGAAGGGGGCCTTATTAAAAAATCAAGGTACTTGTAGTGGCAATCCTAGGACTGCCTCTGTCCCAGCCCAATCGCGACGACCTACCTAAGAGCTTTAAAACATTAGTACGGATTTTCGGGGAAAGTCGAGGGTTCAACTTTTATTACAAAGATTGAACGGGAATGGAATAGGAATACCATGACGCCTTTACGGTGGAGAGGCCAGAAGCTATATAATCCAAAGAGGGGTAGTTATGTCCAGACTGAGGTAGGTTCTTTATGTGAACTGCATATTAATTTCATGTAGACTAGAAACTGAGAAAATTATAGACACCAACCCATAATTGACTGAGTACGGAGTACAAGGGCTTGGAAACACAGCATAGGGAACTGAAGGCAAATCAGCAAGCGCAGGCGGCGGTATGTTCCCTCATTAGTGTGGTCATCAGCATTCACTAACACCTCATGCGACTTACTATAGGTTGTTTGTGGGGGTTACCCCCTCTCATTTGATTACGTGGCTATGTACTTTCATTTAAGATATAAGAGCATGGCATATCTGGCATGTCCAGTTTCATAACAGAAGAAGAATTTCTTACCGGGTCCTCTCCATCCCTCACAGGAGCTGGGTGGATGTTATTCACTGAATCTCCTGTCTATGTTCGTCAATGTATGTTTTTGTGTTTTTTAGTTTTTCCATATCGTAGAGCTTCAGCTGCTTCATGTGAATCTATAGTAACATACTAAGAACAAGCCTTACTACTATTAGATCGACAAGCTCAAATGCCTAATTCTTATGGATCTCCACATGTTCCGGCAGCATGTCCAGCGCAGGATAACTGATTTTTTGGGTCCTTCCGGAGCATCCTCCTCCTCTTCCTGATGTCTCTCTCTTATTTGTATGCATTTCTACTATTTATTGTGTCGTTCCGCAGGCTTTCCTACCTAGTAATAAATTTCTCTAGCTATAAGCATATATTGGTTATAAGCATACCTTCCCCCGTCCGGACGATATGCTTGTAACGAGAGTCATCTGTATAGTAGCGACATACCCCTACCCCTACGGTAGCGACATATCCCTATGGCAGCGACATTGAAGGCAATATACGATAAATCAACCACTCGATATGTGCGCTTATTCAGACATATCGAGCTGTCGATAATCAGACATATCAAGGAGTCGATATATGCGCTAAACCAGGCAAATTGAGCTGTCGACTATTGGCAGCGATGTTGGCAGCAATATCATCACTACCATCTGCCGTTACTGTATCAGGCATTTCCCAGTCTGTACTAGATTCGATCAACAGCTGGAGAAGCTCAAATCTAGTATCAGTCAGAGGCTGGGTCTAACACAGCGGGAGCTAGATCTGAAGTTAGGGGGGCTAGATCTGATCTTACGCGGCTGGATCCGACATTACCTACGTGGCTGGCGTTGGCAACACACTCCTGTCGGGGACTAGAGAATTTTTGCCGTTATTCCAACCTTCATTCCCTACCTTCACGCCCCTTTTCCCACCTCTCTTTCCTCTATGCGCACCTCTACGGTATTCCCCGGTCATTTCCGACCTACGCCATGTCTAGGCACGTTAATTCTGCTAGACATTTAGTATTGCGATGTGATATGGGTGATGATCTGGACGGTGAGTTAGATGGTCATTTGCGGGCTGATTTTGACGCTAACTTGGACGGTGATTTAAACAGCGATTTGAACAGAGATCTGGACGGCGATCTGGACAGGGATTTAGACGGTGATCTGAATGGTGATTGTGTCAGTGATTTTGTCACGATAATACTGTATTTAGTTAGTTTTACGTAGTAATAACCAAAAAAAATAAAATAAAATAATAAGAGTAATTCGAAGTGGGGGTGGCAGATTGTGTGCATCGGAATAGGAGTTGGAATTGTAAGTGCATATAGAAAGCAGCTGGAATTACAACTATCGTGATGAAGACCATTAAATGGCAGGTGCGTACGGAGGGCAGTGAAAGAAAGGGCAAAAGCAAAAGATATTATCCAACGTCGTGCGTCAGGAGAGAAGCTTGTTGAACTCATGCGTCATGAAGCACCATTAGCAAAGTCTTGCTCCATGTACCGCGGGTTTGCAATAGTGCTTCAGGTGCTTCCAAAGCACCTGACGCAGATTTCATAGTTGCTGACAAGAGCAGTTCGTACTTGACATTAAAAAAGTGGATAAGCGTGCAATAGCATCTTATGACTTGATGAATCATGGGATCAACATATCATATGCTATCTCCGTGCCTGCTGGTCATCTTGTCGTGGTATGACGTCATACGACCCTTAAGGTTGTGCATACGAGTACTGAGTTAAAAAAAAAAAAAAATTGTCGTGGTATGACTTTGGACTTGATTTGGCCGGAGTTTGATAAGGAGGGTAATTGCTACTACCACCACCTTTCTCCTGGGCTCTCTTTTACACCAAACCCTACTACCCTGCCTCTTCTTCTTCACCTTCCTCTCCTATCCTCCTCGTACCACAATGGAAAGCGCTGCAAGGGCAATCGCTACGACCACAAACATGTATCCCGAACTCAAGATCCCGTAGGTACAGGCTGCATTCCCAGGGCTTGTTGCATGAGGCATCGGCCATGGGCACTCCGCTTCAGATTCCAATTCATGAACGTTTGTGAATACCGTATTAATGCGCAACTAAGAAAGTACCACTCGGCAGGACAGTATTAGTGTATAAGACAGGGGTAAAACAGCATAATTTTGGCCGAGATATACGAATCGTGTTTAAGACAGCAAATTTTTCTTATAGGACAGTAGTATAGGAATGTCAATGTTGACTGGCACTGCCGGTTTCTTTCACTCATCATCATCACTTGTTACAATGTCAATTCTACAGGCACCTCGTCCTGGACCCAGTGCGCAAACCACCAGTCTAAAACCCCGCGCAACCTCAGTATTGAAACTGCAGAATTCTAGCAGGTGGACAGCGATTCCAGCACTATCAAAGGTAGATTCCGAAGGACCTGATGTGGCATAAGACATTATACACTTCAATGCCTTATGCGAGGCTGGAAAGCAAGCAACCACTTTGAATACTCCAGTCCGAAGACATCAATACACCCGGGAATTCAAACTGGCAGTTATCACATATGCTAAAGAACATACCTCCCCCTCTATCGATCTGATTATAGAGGCAGTTATACCTCGGCGATTTTCAAAATACTATTTATGACCAAATGGGTAGCTGCAGTATAGAAGTCAGTATCTGCTAACCGTGACATGAATTGTAAGCTCAACCTTATAAATCCTCCCACATGTATACTTAGCTAACACCCCTTAAACTCGCTCATTTCGCAAATGTGGAATCACTATCCCAATCAATAGTACAGCAGACTCCGAGATCCATATTGAAGGAATCTCAAACTATACAGTCCCTGATTGGCAACTACCTCCTGAGTCTGAAGACCAACTCGACCTGCCAATAGACACGGAGGATGAAAGTTCTGACCTTGAGATTGTGGATAATGAGGAGGAAGTGGATGGAAGTGATAATGAGCAGGGAGATTACATTACTGAAGAAGAGGCCATGCAATATGCTACAATTACGCTTGGAGAGGAGATCGTGTAAAAAGATATCAATTATACTACTGTGTCGTTCCAAATTTTTTTTTTTTTCCCCGGAAATTCTTTTATAAGAAAGTATCTCGTGTTTAAGCTAGTATCGCATATAAGACAGTAAATTTAAGGCCCCTCCGACCGCCCGTTTGTGAATAAGACAGCATTCTTAGTTGCGAATTAATACGGTAGGTAGTCAGGTAATTTATTGTGATTTGATAATCATTCAAGTAGAGATACATGTGTGTGTGCCTGTTCAAGGTTCATAATGCCGGATTGAAGAGTTAAGAGAGAGGCGACATATTCTACAAAAGCGCCGTTGAATTGAGGGTCAGGGGCCACGGTTGAAAGAGAAAGCTAGAACCGTTGAACCAATTCTGGCTCTACCTATAGTTCCTTCCTCCTCTTCACCCTTGTCTGTACCCTTCTCTTATCCTCTATGTCCATTGTTGGGTTGCGATTTTCCTTATTCCCACTGTCTACCTGTGCCCAATCGTCCTCCAACTCATCAACCACCTCCCTCTCCCATCCCTTGAAACCCACTCCCTCAGAGAGAAAAAAACCCCATACCCACAGCTTGATAGGCACGTTCATCCAGATTGCTCCTCGTCGATTCTGCGGAATATCCGTGGGGGAGGTCAAATCGTCGAGGTAGAGCGTAAAGTATGTATTTTGCCGAGCAGCAGAGATGGTGGAGCGGGGGATTGGAGTGTGGTCTTGTAGTGTTTGGAAGGTGGTGTGTGTCCCATCTCGCACGTCCAAGAGATATTCCCAAATCCAGGTATCAAAAAGCTGTTCGGTGGTGATATTGTGTGCAGAGATACATACTGGGATGGTGCAGGTCGGGCGATTGCGAACTGTGCGTTCTCGTTTCAATTCTCCCGTACTGGCATGTTTCTCATTGCGCCAAATTTCGACTGTAAGTGCGATTGATTGTAAAGCCTCCTTGGACACAAATGATGTTAAATCTGGTGCCTGATCCTGGTTGAGATTGAAGTTGTGCCTCTCAAATGATTGTCGGAATGCAGGGAGCCAGTGTTTTGAAAGTTTTTCATTGATCTTAAAGACAATCACACACTGGACTGCGTGGTCCTCAAGTGCTTCTATTCCATCCTCAATTAGCCTCCAGAGCCATGTCTTTGCAACGATATGTACTTGTCCAGGAGTCTGGCTATACCCTGTCTCAAGTACCAGGGTTGGAACGTTATTATCTACACGACCAAGGCAGGCATCGGGGCATTTGATTCGGAGGCAGCCTGCTGAGAGAGGGGGAAGTTGGACATCAGGTTGCCCCTTCTGCCAGTCAAAACGTTTCCGTAACTGTTGTGTCATGCGCATTTGGGTCTGAAGTAGGTTTCCAAGGGAATTCCAACCTTTGATCCCGGATTCATGCGTCTGTGAAGGGCGCCGCATGATGAGTGTGGTATCATCAAAGTCGATTTTAATTCGGAAACCTTCAAGCAGAGGAGCAAGGAGGTTGTAGAGCTCGTGGTATTCGACTGCGGGTAGGTCATTGATACAGACGACGGTAACAGCATTGGGGTCCGCATGGGTGTGGAATAAGCTATGTGTTTCCAGGTGTTTGGTGAGCTCTTTGAGTGCAGCATATGTATTCCTGTTGAGGGTGACCATAACGCCTGGTGTGGGGTCCGATTGAAGGAATGGTATTGTACGGGCGGTGCTAGATAACAAGCGGAGTTCGGGTTCCAGTGCATTTCCCAGCTGTGTGTACCATGCTGAGGGTCTAGTGATAGAACCCGCCGGTGGGTGTAAGGAGCCAGTGGCCTTCAAGTCACCTTCGTTCAGGGGGGTGCACCGTTGCGGTGGTGGATGGCCTATGTCAATGCGTGAGGTACATGGTACCGTAGGGAGGTGTTTTGGCTCTCCCTGCTGCGATTGAGGTGTCTCTTCTCTCTTGCTAGGTGCCGTGACTGTACGACGGACGTTTGGTCGAACACTCGCATACGTATCACAGCACCCCATCATTCCATAGGAGGCCATGTTTTCGCTGCATTCACGGGAAAGCTTAACCGTTGTCGACTGCTAGACTTACGTGCTCGTAGAGGATGTCGTATTGCGTTCGGCGATACTGCCCTACAGCTTGGCTGACCTTGTAGTTTGTTGAGGAGCCTTCGAGACGAAGATTGACGCGGGTGAAGATATATGCGAGGAAAGTGGCGTGCCTCTAGTACGGGCTATACAGGTGTGGCTAAACTGCGTGGCGTGTGGCTGCCAGGTGGCACATTAACTGCGCGAGGAGGAGGGCCAACCAAACCCGGCGCGGAATACTCTGGCGCTGTAGAGAGAGTACCTTGACCCAATTTTGAGTCCATTTACAGGCAGAGCCAGACACCCTATCTCAGCCCGCACGAACCTTGGTCCGCAGAACTCATGGCTCTACCACATCTCCAAACCCAATACAAGCGCCTATCCATTGTGCCATTACCATTGAGAGGATGGCGAACACATCACATTTTCCCGTCCAGAACTTAACGAACAGAGAGCTCTACCTACTAGCGCCCCCTAAGGGATTGGAGGATTAGAACGTCCAATATGGGTCAAGGAGGAGGACAGAGAAGTCTGGGACGCCGTGGAGCCATTCTTCACCTATATTAACAGATGCCTCCCCGGTAAGGCGGGCGGAATTTGATCGCAAGATTTGGGATACCACCTCCTCTGGTTCACACCATTTCCCTTCCTCTCGGCTTCATAATTTATTATGCGAGTTCTTTTCTTCACGCGTGCTTCTCACTGAGACCTTTTGAGTTCTTTTCTTTACCCGAGTTTATCTAACCTCTATTTTGATATACATAGACGCCAGGCCGGGCAGATAAATTTGCCTTGGTCCTGAATCCACCCGGTTTTTTTTTTTTTATTTTGGTAAATCAGTACTTGCATTGAAGCTTCTTGCTTATGGCAAGGCAGCGCATCCCCCAGGTTAGGCCTGACGAGATTATCCAACCGCTGGGCCGCTCCCTGCCCCGTATCAACGTACATGACCGGATACCCCCCGAACACTAATATCTAACTGCGAGTGGCTTATTATGGTCCCCTTTCTGGGATTCCACATAAGGAATGAGTATTTACAAAAAGGAGAAAAGAAATACAGGCATCGAGCTCCAAGCCACCTGCAGGGAGCAGCGAGGGAATACGGCATGGAGTGGGACAGAAGCAAGAATTGGAAGAACGGGGAAGCACCACACCTGGGGGTGAACACTTTATCGCAGAAGGGACACCAGGCATATAGGATAGCGAAGGGGAAGGCGGCATGGGAGCTGGTAAGGACGCTAACCCGGATGCCTCCGAAAGGGAAGACACAGATTGTGTGTGGTCAACTGTTCCCATCCTAACGTACGGAGGGGAGTAACACGACTCAACTCTATAAAATGCTCAACTCTATAAAATGCCAATTGTGATGCACAACTACAAACCTCACAGCTCATCCGTAGATGGAACATTAGTTTTCGTAGCTTCCCCCTCCAAGTCGTTTACCAACTCCTCCAAAATACCTCTAAAGTCACAAAACCCCTCCCAATTGCTAACCCCAGCCCTCACGTCCCCATAAAATGCCAATTGTGATGCACAACTACAAACCTCACAGCTCATCCGTAGATGGAACATTAGTTTTCGTAGCTTCCCCCTCCAAGTCGTTTACCAACTCCTCCAAAATACCTCTAAAGTCACAAAACCCCTCCCAATTGCTAACCCCAGCCCTCACGTCCCCAGCTTCCAGGGTCTTGCCTTTCTTCAAGGCCCGCGCTCGCCCCTGCCCTGCTCCAGCGGGACCTACCTCGGACCCCCTCCTCTCTTTCTGTAAAGCACACATCCCCGTATCATGTATTTCCCACAGTGCCAACCTCATCTCCCTGGCTGCCAACTTAAATCTATCAAAACCTGGCCGAAACAGCTCTAGCAACTCCTCAAAAATATCTTCCTCGCCGACAATATTCGAACACTTGAGGGATGCGACCATTGTCTCGCTCTCGCAGCTCCAGGCGCAGAGAGGGTCGTGCGGCGGCCAGCGTTTCCGCTGGCGCGTATTATCTGGGGATGCCGGTGGCGTGGCGGATCGAGTGCCGGCAACTGGGTAGCATGCAACCCAAAGAAGAACATACAGAAAGCTTTCCAGGTCATGTCTATACCTGTGCGTCGCCGTACCTTGGAGGATGGCTATGGCGATGAAGGGGTATGTTCCTGTTCGCTCGGGTATTCCCGAAGTGTTTTGTTCTGTTACGACAACAGCGTAGTCAAGGTCGATAAGACAGCCATAGAGATCAATGCCAGGGGTATAGAGCGATTCTCCGCCGATGGTTGGCGGGGTCCTAGGTAGTGTAGCGAGTGGGGAGGGGATGGCGATGATGTTGTTTATTGACACATCTCGGTGGAGGATACCGCCCTGGAAGAATAACGAGGCGTGGGAAATGACGCCGGCGAGTAGGCTGCGAGCAATGTCTAGTGCTGAGAGTGAGTAATCTGAGATTGGCTTCCCGATTGTTCCCAGCACGAGGCGGGTGAAGGAGCGATTGCAGCCTATGGCAGACAAGGTGTATGCCTCAATAGCGGACCTTTCAGCAGGCGTAGGATTGTGAGGGTCCAACAACGTACACGGGGTTACCCCTCTGCGTACGCTTGTAGAAATGTCCTCGTATTCATCGTGTGAGACAAGTTCCGGTAGGCCAACAACACCCTTTGAGTGGGCAATTGAGTAGTTCTTCGCCTCCGAGGTGCGCTTAGTACTCTGCCAGCTATATTTTACTGCGACGACTCTTCCAGTTCCTTGCAAGATAGCTTTCCAAACAGAGGTCCCACGACTGACGATTCCTCCAGCAGTAAAGAGTTTTTCGTTGAGCAACACTCCTTGTTTGGCATGTTCCTCATTCGTAGGTACCACAGTGCACCAATCTGGTTGCTTTGGACCCGTCCAGGAGACGCTTCTGGTGTGGAACCATGTTCGTTGTAATTCCCTTGTCGTCAGCGAATACAGACACTGAACCACCGAGGTCAGGCCACCGTGGCTGGCAGTCGACGAATAATCAAGCTTCAGCGAACCAACCACACCAGCCCTATCGAATCTCCAAAGTGTCAGAGTTGTGCTCGTGTTTGAGGTTAAGATACCGATGATCGCCATACGGAATGGCTGCGCAATGAACACCTGCTCCACGTACGAGGCAAGTTGGAGTTTGGCGGTTTCCTCAGTTTTACCCGTAGAGTGATGTTCGCCCACAACCATGATGTTACTCCAGGTGGTCGAAATTGAGTTACTAGTCAGCACGAAGTCAGGTCGGATCTTAGGCTTTCCCAAGCCCCGTAAATAGGAGGTACGGCATGATATCCAGGAAAGCTCCCCAGGGCCTGAAGGGGATGGAGTTGAATCATTTGTATCCGGCGACCCAGGAGTTGGACTCTCTTGGATGTGTTCATTTGGGCACTGTGCGGTAAGCACATCACCTAACGATACACAATTACCAACCATGGGAAGTCTGGAGCCAACATTGCCGAGAGCACTATTAACACTCGAATTATGATCCACCCGGGAATTAACCTGGGACACACGAAGAATGGCATTCCCGAAATCACAGAACCAGTCCGGGAACACTGCATCTGCGAAGCCCGGTGGTGTACAGTAATAACTATCGTTTATTGGGTTATAAGCGACGCCCTTAATCAGCGTAGCCTGAGATAGGAGTGCCAGGAATTTGATGGCTTGTGTATCACTTGGAGCCCATGGCCCATGATGTACAAAGTCCGCGAGGAAATTCGCATAGGTACACCACTGTCCGTGCAATTCATCTTGTAAAAGAGAAGACACCTGGGAGGTGAGGCGGCGTCGTTTACCTGTGGAGCCGCCATGCATGGGGATGGCAAGGGGAATGCTGCATGCCTTGCGTTTAATAGGGGTCGAGCGATAACGAGAAGCAGGGTATGTTGCTGGAGCGCTTTGTGCCATTCCTGTGGGCGGTGGAGTCTCCGGACGGGATGTAGGTAGCTGGGATGGTGTGGGCATAGCGGCACTGACTCCAGAGCGACGTGCCAACGCAACTGGTGAATCTGAAAGTTGTGGGCATTTAGAGGAGGGATGGTGATTTGGGAGCGAGGAACGCCTGTCGCGAGTATTGGGCATCGCGCGGGCCAACGGACACACAAAATTGGCTGACAGAAGGATACTAATGGAGTCACGCCAGATACGCGACCGTGCAATACAAGTGTTTATAGGCCTGATCCGGCGGGATAAGCGAACGCGTCTGACCTTAAAGTTCGGGGACGCAACGAGCACATTACCATGCCTCCGAAGATGCACAGTCGATATTTGCGGGAGCCTTTCTTGGTATGGAGGAGGCAGGCGGCAGTCGCTGTGCGGATCCACGACGCGGGGAGATGAGTGTTGACGTGACAACGAGTTTGCTTTACACGTGACCGGGGCGTCTTGGCAGACATTCCCTTGATTAATTGGTGGAAGTGGTTTAAATGAGAACACGGTACATACGGATCTACAGCGCCCCAAAATCAGGTTCGAAAATAGCCAGAACACTCAGATGACATAGCATAGATTGACAGTAATGTAGACAACGTAAATATATGTTCTGGTCCGTTGCGGAATTCAGTCCATTCCGGAATGGACGCCCATACCGGAATGGACTGGTCCGTTGCGGAATTGCAGGTCCGGAATGGCATATATATGAACTCTGGGCAAGGCAAATTGAGAGGAAACCGAGTCTATTATTTTTTATACATAATAATGAGTACTTTACTTACCTGTTGATTTATAGCTAAAATGACAATAGGCAAAAACTGCACCATTCGATTGTCATTTAATTTAGCTTTTGCTATATGAATCTTCTACTTTAGTACAGCATTTGCTTATTCAATCAATTCTTGTGTCTGAAAATGTCATGGATGTACTTTCTTTAGACTTTAAAGGATAAGCATAAGAGTATTTACTAAAATAATCTCGAATATGTAAAATCCATTAGTATTCTCCATCTGGATCAGCTCGCATATCAATTAGATCAATTTGTACTCGTTCTCAGAGACTATTTACAACTATTAGTTATAATGGACCATGGCTTTTGGCTTGGTTTGTTGCGTGCACAAAGCTGACAGTATTATAAAAGTTCAGTAACCTAAACAAAATATTAATTTAATATAATATACATAAGTAGATTTAAGCCTATACTTCACTACAAGTAATTCCATGATACCTTTCATTAATAGTATTATAGGTCTTGTTCTTTCCTACATGTAGTAAAGTATCATGAATATGTGTAATAACATCAAATATATTATGCTCCAAAACTACTCGTTTCCCATTATTATTTTTACCAACAATAAAATAAAGTACATCATTACGCAGCTTATATTCATTTAAAGCCTTTCATTGTAATTTAATTGCTAGCAAATGACCTACTGGAGCCTTTAAGTTTGGATCTCGAAGATATGCTTTTATTTTGCGATACCTAAATTATAGTTAGTTACCATATACTTAAATTGGATTTTAAAGAATTACTTCTCAAAGGTCAACCGAGATTTACTACTTATTATATACAAATACTCTTAAAACTTAATATGTACAGTACTAGAGAATACTTCAATTGCACTTTGAGATGGAGTGGAGCCTAGCAGGTAAAACTGATCCAAATCAATATCACTATTATCTTCGGCAACTGATATTATGGTGAAAGTAGGAATATCACAGTATACTGGTAATATTGCTATATACAGAGTATGTTATGTTGAACGTTGAGGAGTATATTACATTGAAGAGTATATTGCATTTGTTGCGTTGAAGAGTATTGCTCTGTTGCATTGAAGGAAATTTTTACAAACTAAAGATTCTAATTTCATAATGGACTGGTGGACCAGAACATATATACAGCTAGCAAAAGCATCATACGGCTTGCATAAAGACTGTTTTATATTTAGTGCACATAATTTAGGCTTAGCCATACACGGATATACAGTATAGGTCACTATATATATTTGGTATGGCATAAAACAAGGAATTCCTAGTGCTGTCCTCCATTGATTCAAAACCACAGCGGCCTCCCCAAAGTAAATACTACAAGACCGCTCAATCTCCCAGAGATATAGATATTCTTACAATACCCATTGCGATTTCAATTAGCTTTTTTAGTTCTAATATACCGAAAATCAGCCTTCCAGATCTCACCTGAGTAGATTTAGAATAAACACTTTATCTTCGTGCAATTGTACCTTCTACTACTATTCCAAACTCACTCTGTTTAAGTATTATGGACTGCCTTAGACCAATCTTCTTAATCTTCTGCTGCTGCAATTGCATTGAATTTTAGGAAGGCATCATAGTAGGTACTGGTATTTGTAGCTATAGTGCTTAGATAGATTGTGGTGCCATCTAGTACTTTGACAATAAGGGTATTCAAACCTAGTTTTGAATGGTTTTTTTTAAATTGGGGTTCTTGCACGGTTTCGATCGTTCTTGGTTTGCATACTCCATTTTGTAACTGCACAAAATGGCGGATTAAATGCCCGATTACGCTCGTTATTTTTTTGGCCGGTTCAGAGCCAAGGTGCCAATCGTCTAGGCTAAATTGGGCTAGGTTTCTAGCTCCCAATTTTAAGTTCGTTTAAGTATTTCGTTCAAAAAAGGTCCTGAACTACTATTATTAGTGGAGAAGTAATATATAAGAGGGAAACGACATACATCAATATCCCTGTTTACCAAGACCACCTCTTCTTCTCCAGGCCCGATATCTCCAATATCCATGTAAGAAACCATCCAATAGCTATATCATTTGAATTGTCAGGTCTAGATCTATCTACTTGAACTCTCTAGAACTGTCTACTCAACAACATGAATGCACAATCAGAATTTAAGATATAAGCAGTACTTGAATATTACTAGAGACACCCCCATGAGAAGTAGGTACATATTGCATGTAAATTTGGAGTTTACCTAGTAGCATTAGGTCGTAAAATTAAGGAAATATAGGTTTCTCAGAGGGCAGCATATCGAGACCAGCAGCTATTTACTATGGAAGAGGAGAGTGCTATTGTTGAGTACTATAAGCTGATAGCTGATTACAGATTTCCGCTGGTATAGGATTTACTACAGTGGATAGTACAAGATGTACTTAATGAGTGCAATAACAATAAAATAGACAATAATAAGCCTGTAGGATATGAGATAGGTACTCAGTGGGTAGAATGGTTTCTTTCTTGCCATCCTTCATTAAGTAAGTACTATATCACCTATCAGGAGAGAGTTCATAAACAGGCTGCAAAAAAGGAGATATGACGAGAATTCCTTCGAGATTTAGCTAATCTTACACAGTGAAAAAAAGTTATACCAGATAATATATGGAATTGTAATAAGAAAGGAATCACTATGGATCGAGGTGGTCAACGTAAGAAGGCAATTGTTTGTATAGGTTAGAAGAATGTCATGGCATTAAGTGAAGGGTTATAAGAATTTGTTAGTAATCTTTTAAATAGTTTTTTAGTCCATTTTACTTATCAATTTAATAGGCTTAGAAACAATTTCTGTAGCTGGGCGCATTATCTCACTATTCATTTTCTACTAAGGTAAAACACATCGAGCATCATATTATCTTAATGGGTTATCAACTACTGAGCTACCTATCTGTAAGAAGGGAAGATTGCCAAGACAGTGCGAGGAAGTTCTAAGAGTATTGGTGAATGTAAGGGCAAAAGGCATTTCCCAAGCTGTAGCATCAATACAATTGACCTGACGTGGTGTGGAGGGCAAGAACTCTATATTTTCGGTATCATCCAGCAGGTATATGAATGATGAGCCGGGTTTGCTTATATTTCTAACCATTTTGAGCCAATGACAAGAAATCAGAACAAACTATAAATTTTTATTGTGGATGGCCATTCTTCATATATTTATTACCAAGTAGTACAATTTGCCCTTAACCATAATATCTATATGATATATCTACTACCACATAGCACACATCTTCTACAGCCACTTGATGTAGGCTGTTTTGGCCTTATGCAGAGAGCTTACCAACGCTATCTCCGAATATGATTTATAGCTAATCCAACTGCATTAATTACGAAAGCAATATTTTATGGCCTATTAAGCTTAACAAGATAAAAAGTCTTTACTACTGAAGTTATTTTGGCAGCTTGGAAGAAGTCTAGCTACTAGCTAATCGATTTAGATTATGTATAGAGTTATGCTAATATAGACAGCACTAGTACTCCTCCTCCCTCAAGTTACTAGATTGCCGATACACCTGTTAGGATGAAGCAGATTACTATAGAGGTCGAAGCTAAAATTCCAGCTGGTATAGATGGGATAGTACTTAAAGAGAAGCTTCAAGTATACACTGATTTTATAGTTCAGAAGATTACTAAATATCGAGATATTGAGAAGAGATCGGCCACCCTCCTACAGCTTTAAAGTAGCAAAACTATTAAACTAGCTACTAGTAGGGCATATATGGGTAAAGATCAAGTGTTAAGTTAGAAGAAGGTTAATAAAGATATTACTAAAGTGATAAAAAAGAAATAAGATAAGCAAGCAGCTACTATCAAAAGGACAGAGAGAGTGACTACTAAAAAAAGGTCAGAGGAAGCAAAGACAATATGTGAGGCAGAATATAAAGTAGCATATGATACTGCATTAGCTAGTAGACTTCCCAAACCTAAAAAACCTTAAGCTTCAACTAAGCTAAAGACTGTAAGTAGAGGAATAGTAGCAAGTAAGGAGAGGGGGGGTAGAGGGGTTGTTAGTCACAATTATGATGGCAATCAAGATAATAGTAGGGTGACTAGTAAGGCAGATAATAGGAGGAGAGGACAGATAGTGATAAACAGTAATTTAGAGGTTGGTAATGATTATGAAGAGCTAGATGAGGTGGAAATTGAGGAGTAGCAGCGAATTCTACAAATTCAGGAGTTTTTTAATGTAAGTATATACCTACCATTCAATACAGGTTGAGATACTTGTCTTTTTACATATATTCATATATATATAGGGCCTTGAGTAATCTCTAGATATCTATCTGGGTAAATTCTAGGCAGAGTAAGCAGTTTTAATATGGTATATGCACAAGAGGGGGGTATTAGGTATATTTTTTATTTAAGTGCTATATACTGGGATATATATTTGTTTTGTTACTTTCTTAGTATACACATATTGTAGAGCAGGTTCGATTATACTTTATATACCGCTCAAGCATAGATATATCTTCATCGAAAGCATCTTAGAGCATACGGAGGAGTGCTAAGTATGCAAGGGTTCATCTGTCGCTTCCCCCTCACCTGTCGCTTCCCATCCAATAATAGTAGTCCTGAACGGCCGTTTAAACGCACTTTAAGCGTGACCAACCTCACTTAAAATTTAGTACGCGCAAACCGCGCAACCACTTAAACGGTCGGAAAAAAAAATCGTTCAAGGAATGGTTTGAACGCCGTTCAAAATTAGGTTTGAATACCCCTAATTTTTACTTGATAACTCTAGCGTTGCCCCTCGCCTTGCCACAGCTAGAGAGTCTGTAGCGGAAGATGTTCCAAGTACATAGGTTATGATGCACTAATCTAACGTACAATGATTCCACTTAATAAAATCAAAGTACTCAACCAAATTTTCAGATGTGCTAAGATTGTCGTGCCTTAATTTTACGGGCGCACCGTGTTGAAAATGCACAGAATTGAAGAAAATACCAAATGACAGTACGGGACGGAACATTTCCACCCCTGCTTACCGAGCAGGCAAAGGAGGCACACGGATATTAACTGTTTATTAAACTCCAAGAGAATACCTTATCCACATTGCTGTTCCCCTGCGTTAAAAAGGGATAATGCGTATCGTATATTAAATTCAAATGTCTGGAAACGTGAGGTTTCCGAGACATAACTACGGTAAATGCAATATTAAATACTCGCGTAAAACCTTTTCTTAAGCAGCTAAGGATATAATTCTTCATACGGAGTATACACATTTGAGACCTGTGCTGCACTACATCCCCCAGCTTATCCAATCCCGCTGTTTGTGGGGACGATAGCAAAATCTCCTCCACTTGTATCTAGAATTCAGGTAAGAATTGCATGCGAGTCCCTGAACGTTGTGTATGCGTTCTTAATTGGTGACTCTCTGGTACAATGCTGCATTCTTTGCGGCATATGGAAGAACGCCTCCACCTCCACTTGCATATTCTTTTAAAGCTCTTCAGGTACGAGGTTGCCCTGCCACAGTTGTCCCTAGGACGCGATCCTGCTCTGTTGTGGCAACGTAACGCGCTGGTGTGGTGTTCTTGTAAATGGGAAGCAGTAATATAAAGAGATTTCCTTCCATGCTCGATAACTACGCCTGGGCTCGAGCCCGAAGGTCGTTGCAACCGCGAAATACGGAAGGTAGCCAGGGAGTGGAAATCTTCAAAATACGTTGCAGTCCCACCCTTACCTCTGGTTTTTTTTAATCCATGTGCTGCTGCATATTCGTTTCTGCCTACAATGACATAACCTCCACCGGCAGTCCAGGAGTTTATTACCTCCCTTGCCGGCCGATATCAAGAATGACAGGATGATTATACAGTATCTGGCGCTGGTTCTCGTCGGTTTAAAACTATCCTAACAGTCGAAAGCCATTAATCCAGAAGGCCATTCAAGATGAGCCATCGCGTTTCCACATTTATTATTCACATTACACTTGCGTTTCATGGAAAGTAGCAGCAAAATTCACAACTATAAGCTCACAAATGCGACGTCTCCGACATTTCCCTAAGTGAAAATATGATGAATACAATTATGTGCTGTAAAACATGGCTTGGAGTGCAGGAGATAACGTCAGAAGACCCTGTAACAGAGAACAGCTACTTGCCCATTTGAATGAGGTAGCTACGGAGGACGATTTGCCTGTCGTACTTATGGGAGATGAGGATGATGATTGATGTCTTTCCCATTTTCATATCTTTTTTTATATTCATGTCTTTATTCATATCTAGGTCTTTTTTATATCCGGATCTTAATTATTTTCTTCTTCTTTTTTTTTTTTTTTTTAAAAAAAAATATCCATGTCTTTTTTATATGCGTGTCTTTCTTGTTTCTGTGTCTTTCTTATTTCTGCGCCTTTCTTATTTCTGCGCCTTCTTATTTCCATAGCCTATACAGATATGTACAGTATATATTTATAGAGATATGTAGCTAAGAAACTCGCCAGTGAACACGTATTATCAAATTACGAAAAAATTCGCGCAAGTAAAAGAATCAGGTAACTAATTCCCGAAGATTGAAAACATGTCCGTAGCTCTCAGCCATGGAGGAAGCATCCTTTATGCTAAGTACACGATTATACAAATCCTAATATGGCTTCTGATATTCTTGGGGATGCTGTTTGAACTAAGCGTTTGCGCTTATCCCACTTTCGGCGGTCCCAGTAATATCGAGTTACCCGCAAGAGCTCCGAACCTAACTTTTAATTTCCTATACCCGTCCACAAACTGTATGTAAATGACTCGGGACGATGCTAGAAAAATCTGAGGGCTACATCAAGAATCGATGGATGCAGTGGCTAGAGAAACCCCCGAGAGGCATTATAGCCTCAATAGGTGTCAATGTCTCTAAAGTATCCAATTTAGGTGGTAATTGATCTAAAAATATATCATTTTCAGCTGACAACTTATGGATTCCCGACCGTACACTTCCCGGATTGAAAATCTACTATTAATGAGGCGAAATCCTCGAAAGTCCTTGTATACGAAGTAAATTCTCTTTTTTTTTTTTTTTTTTTTTTTTTTTTTTTTTTTTTTTTTTTTTTTTTTTTTTTCGCATATAGAAATTTCTATGGCGAGGTTGAATTGAATGACTTGCCATCATTTGTGCTTCTAAACTAGCTCGTATTTCTCGATTAACTTGTACCCGATCCATACGCTTGTTAATAATTCTACTTCACCAAACCCGAATCTACACACTGCTATTTGGTTTTGTTATGTTATTGAGTCAGCGTCTTTGTCGTCATCTGATAGGCCTGGCTCGAGCTGCCAAGCCTCGAGCCAGCTCACGAGAATTGCAAGAATGAATAGATAACTACGTGAGCGTTGAGATATTGCGGTTTTCTTTTCGTACATGTATCTATTTCCGAGGACAAGGGCAGGGACTGGGCCACGCGGGGGAGAGAACCCCCTGAGGCAACCTGCGGCTGCGATCTTTCCTACGGCTATGATCTTTCATCATGATCTAGATAGGTCGAATATGAATTCAACGCCAACATCGCTGCCAAATCCCATGAAATTCCCACACCGCCATAATGGAACGCATAGTATTGACGAAGCAAGAAGCAAGCAAAACTCTGAAAAATGCAGATGCAAACCGGAAAATGCTCACTTATATGCTTAAACCCCCTTCCCCTCTTCCTTCCACCCTCTGGCCCACCCCCCCGATGTTGCCTCCCACATCCCTATCCTTCCTGCTCTCGTCTCGTTCTTCTCTCTCCTCTCCTCCTCTATCCTAACCCTATTACTCTCCTCCTCCCTCTTCTTACCCACCCGTCCCACTTACATTTATAATCTTAGCCGCCCTGTGACGTGCCCTCCTTACTCTCATCCCACACGAAACATTCTCTGCAATAATCCGCTCCGCGAGCTTTTCCAAGTCTAAGGTAATTTCAGGCCGGAGAGTGAGGGAAATAAGGGAGAGAGTGGGGGAGGGGCCGTAAAGGTCAGAGATGCTGATGGCAAGGGCATGGGGGGTGGCTGACATGGGCAGTGTGGGAGGGGTGTAGATGTTGTAGTGGAGGAAAGTGTTATCATAAATACACTTAGGCTGGCTGCAGCGGTCAGATTCTTCCTCTGCTTCGTCGGTAAAGGAGGACGTGGGTGAGGGGTTGAGGTTTGCTATGCGGCGTATGTTACTAAAAATTTCCCCCGATGGATTATTTTAATTAACATTTTGGTTGGTATTAATTGAACGTGAGTTTTGGGCGTGTATTAGAGGAATATCTGGGTGGTCGGTAGTGGCCCCCTCTTTGTTAACCCTTCTGTCAGATTCCTTCGAACTATCATTGCTGGATAGATCACCCTCCCCCACTCTCTTTCTCTTTCCTGCCTACGCCTCCTCATATTAGCTTCTTTTGCACTAGGCCCCTGTGAGGAAATTATCTCAACGTCCTGCCCCTCTACATAAATCTTCCCATCCAGGGATGTAACAACGGTGGAACCAATGGCTCTCTATCAGCCTCTTCCAATAATTTATTTATCGCGTCCATTTTCTACCCTGACACTACTTCCTACTCCTTCCCTTCCTGCTCCCTAATCCACCTCTTCCAAACTTGCTTATGTAGGTCAGGTTGGTTTACTAAACGAGCGAGGGAGAGGTTGGAGTAATCAGTGTATGGAACCGAGAACATACCAGTGTTTGTTGGCATGGATATGTTTCGCTGCTCGCATGCACAGATGTGAGTTCCGGAGTTCCTCCTCATGGATAGGCGTAGGCAGGAAATGGTAGTGGAGTAGTATATGTAGTTCCCTTTAGAGCTGCCCAGTGGTTGGACAATCCCGCCAGGCTTAACCTGGGGGATGCGCTGCCTCGTCATAAGCGAGAAGCTTCAATACGAGTACTGATTGACCAAAAAAAAAAAAAAAAAGCCTCTAATATTACACGTGGAGGCGTCAACCCACAGTACTTATAAGGTCTCAATTACTATCGTTTTAGGATTTCCCCCGTGAACTGCCATATATCGCCACTGCTATTCCTGATAGAATGAGAATATTCTATCCACCATTTCTCTCCTGCTTCCGGTCCAATTTACCTCGAACACCCCTTGCCGTATCAAGGCTCCATGAATTTCTTTACTCGCCTCCTCCGAGTGCCAAAGGCCCTAGCCGTCTCATTTTCCATTTCCAATATGCCCTCCTTGCGCCATACTTTGACCAGTACTATGGGGAAAAAACAAAAACAAACCAACAAATACTAGTAACTACTCGCGAGTGTCAACGATCTCAAACGCTCTAGTAGGAAGGGAGTAACGACGAGCAGCTAGAAATAAAATCAATCTCGCGGGGAAAATATCAAACATATCATGTCCATATCCCTTATAGATAGGGCCCCCGCCAACCTTCATATAGCCTGCGACTCTCCGACGTTTTTTTTAATTTTTTTTTAAAAGTCTATACGTCTATGGAGCCTAAGGCTATGAGACGGCCCCGTTCCCTCATCTCAGAAGACTCGGTACATCCACGGGACAACGGATTGCATGAGCGCCCAGCCTCCCGAACCAAGGAAAACATAACAGAAAACACCCCTTCCTCCCCCGCCACGCCCCATACCGGCCCTCCCCTTAAAACAACCACCGCCACGCCCCCTACCGGCCCTCCCAAATATATATGAATCTGCCGCCGCCACGCCCACTCCCGGCCCTCCCCTCCATGTAGCCCCCCCGCTCATACCAGGTCCAAGTTGGCGAAGAAGGTCTCCGCCAGATCCACGATGATTTCCTTCCCCCCATCCTTTACCTTTTTTAACCACCTCTTCCGAACGTCCACCTCCTCCCAAGTGCTCCATCGTCTTCTCCTTCCTTCCCCATGCAAGCAGACCAGGGCCACGTGGCTGCCTGTCTCAGGCTGCTCACCACATTTCCGGCAGCTGGGGTCAGCAGTGTTATCCAATTTTGCGCGCCAGGACTGGAGGTTCCCCTTTTCAGTCCTGCAATGGACGTAGTTGACCCTTGCCTTCCTCCCCCACCTCACTACCCTACCCATACCCGCCCCCGCCACCTTTCTTTCCTCCTCTCGCCTCCTCCTCCATTATTGTATCAAGCTCCCCTCCGTGATAACAGGGTCCGATGGTTCTACTTCCTCTGCCCCTGTCTTCGCCATCTGGTCGGCCTGTTCATTGCCGGGGATCCCGACGTGTGATTTTACCCATCCGAACCTTACCGCCCCAGCCCCCAACCTCACCTGCCTATCCCAAATTTGTCGGATCGTACTAACCAGCTCTGTAGTCCTCGCCTTCCCCCTGTTACCAGCCTTCTTGATTGCGGCGACGGCTGCCTGGGAGTCGGATAGGATGAGCATCTTCCATTCCGGATTTGTCGTTTCCAAAGCTTGTTGTATGCCGGCAACCTCCCCATCCCACACCGTGCACACTCGACCCAGATTGTTTTAGAAATGTATAGGAGTCCCATGACCCGTAGCTTGAGAGCGGTCACTGTCTGCTCCTCTAGTACTAGTTGAATCGTTGATTCTGGTACTGGTGATAAGTGATGCCTATGCCGATATAATGTCCTCATTGGTTTCTGTGTCCATCGGCTGAGCTGGTGGTGGTTCCGACCTGCTAGAGTCTGTTGGGTCCGGTTGGACAGTGGGTGCCCCGTGACGGGTTCCTTAGCCTTCCGTGGATGCATCCGGATTGTGTTGGCGTTTGGCTTTCCTTTGTTCGGCATGCCGTGGGTCTACTGTGCGTGTTGTTGGTCTGGATTGGTTGCTAGAGATTAGCCTGGCTGCGTGCCTAGTTACGTCGTGGTATGCAAGTTATCTGATGGCGATTCCGAGCTGCGTCCGGGCTGCCAGAGGTGTGGGTGCTCTGGACACGGTCGTGGCCAATGCCCGTTCGAGGTAGGTTTTTGTGAGAGCGGAGAGAAGAAGAGCTCAAAAGGCTTAAAACGAGGGACAAATCGCGGTGCGTGTTCCCCGAGGTCTGAGTAAATATTCTTGCTGTGGGCAGCGAGGGCTATCTCGTGGTGCTGTCCGTTTGCCTGTAGCTGCTCCGGTTATTGAGTTGCCACCTTTCGCTGGTTCGTCAAAGTGTTTGTCGGTGTTGTGGGATTGCCAGCCACTACATAACAAACAAAACATTAAGGATATTCCATCGACCCCGAGCCACAACACTATTATTACCACCTAACACCCCAGTTCAATCGCAGGCGTCAACCGCAATAACGATATCCTCGTCGCAATGAACGCAGATGTTAGCAAATGTTCAGCCCTGGGTGGCGCTCCCAGACACTCCCCCACCGCTACTTTTGGCCTGGATGTTGGAACCCCCCCAACAGTCCAGGGAAGCATCACCCCCGCGCACAAGCCATGGTCTGGCTTCCCATCACAACACCTTACCCTTCTCAATGTCCTGTATGGTCCAGACCAAGCGCTGATCCTTCGTGTGGGTGGCCCCAGCAAAGGGACACTGACTTCAGTCCTCAACCTGAACTGCAGCCATTGGAAACTTCTCGAGGACCTGCTCCTCAGCATGGTGAATCCCACAATTACCACTTCCAGTGACCCTCCAAGCCCCCTTACCATGGCCAGCCCTGGGAGCAACGCGGATCAATGGCATTCTTACTGGTCGGTTGTTGTCAAGTGTGTATGGACCAAGCTTACCTGCATGGCTAGGCAGCTGGGGCCGGACGGTAGTGGCCCTGTCGACGCACGCCCCTCGACTGGCGAGCCGGGAAATGAAATTACCACGTTGGCCGTCACCTTCGCCACCTTGAGCTGGCCCGACAGTCCAATGCTGAATACTTTCATCCCAGGAAGTGACGAGCCTCACGTCTGTGCTCAGGAGATACTGCAATGTGTTCTACGGACGCCCACTGCATCAGGCTGCACCGTGTTTCCACATGACGTCACAGTGTTTTGGCTTTGGTATGTTCTGAAGCAGGTGCGGGAGTCTTACAGTGCTAGAGTTCGCAAGGGAAAGAAGAAGACGGAAACACGTACTGCAAGGCTGAACATGGCATTGACGGGGATGGCGCTCAGGAAACTGGACAAACGTGACGCAATCGAAATGATCGAGCCCGGAAAGCGGCAGGATGCGACCTATACACATAGACCACGTGAACAAACAATCGTCCGCCATCCAGAAGGATATCGCCAAAGTTACCGAACAAAGCCAAATGACGCAGCAGCTATGCGCAGCAATCCGGTTGAACATGGGTACTATTTGCCACTAGCTCCAATATCTGGCTGTTCATCAGGGGAAGTTTGGTCAGTCTAATGGGCTGCAGTGGAAACAATTACGCCACTGCGTCGCCAGTTGTCGCACCCAGGGAGTAGACAGGCGGTAGTAATATCAGGTCCATGGCAGTTCAATAAGGCTTCCATGATGACCATATGTGCTAATGATACCATGATATTATGAGTATGGAATCAGTGCAAGAAACACTACAGCGTCAACCACAGACTACTTTTTTACTCTTTCCTGTCCACCCCTCGTTGCTTACTTTGCATAGCCTTTTGCTTTTCACGTCTTAGGATGCAGTTTGTTACCCTGTCTTTAGATTTTAACCTATCTCGTGTTGGGTGAAAAGTGGACCATGTTGATAATCATATCTTCACAATTTGCTAACAAGCAATTAAAACAATGCGATATAATGCCTCATGTCGAACACGTTCAGGGGAGTTGGTATTAGCACGAGATATGGATACCTTGCCTAATCGTTTATTTTTAGCTAACCACTAATTTCCAACCGTAGCATCTCTAAATTGTCATAGCTAGCACTCGAGTTTTAAGTAGTTGTACAGATGGTCCATGTATATGGACTATTACATCTCTTGGTGGTTGCAGTAGAATGAGCTTTTATTTACTATCGTGCTAGGAGTGGGGTAACAGAGCCTTGAGGAAAATGCAGATTCGTAGCTCATGCTTGTCCGTACTGTTGCGGGTATAGACTCGGTTCAGGACTCGCGAAGTACCTGCATTGAAATCGTCATGAGGGAAATAGAAGTAACTATATACATGTAGGATTTATGAACTAAGTTATTCAGTTATTCGAAAAAGAGGGGTAGAAATAAGCCTGGGCACGAGACGTCTCGTTATTTACCAGGCTGGTCTCGAGACTTTTGCATATAGAGTATCCAACACAATCATATTCAAACTCGCTAGCTAGCAGCGATATATTCTTCTGAAGTGCGAGTAGCTGACACGGGAATTTGGCTCTCGTGCTGGTTGATGAATGAGCGGAGAAGGAATTGCTACCTTTAAGCACCGAACAATACATAATAGGGGTATTCAATCTTAGGTTGTACGCTTTTTTTCCGACGTAATTCCTGTTTTCGTATAAAGGCACTTATACGCTCCAAAGTCTGACAACCCCCTTGAGGTTTTCGTATAAGTGGGGCGTATAAGGCACCGTAATGATTTGTACGGTTTTAGCGTGCCAAGGCCGGGTAAAATGCTGGAGCTTGCTCTAAATAGGCCTAGTGCAATGTGAAATGATGTTTGGGATTGCTTAGCAAATCAACCCGTGATCCCTTGCAGCTCTTTTTTTTTTTTTTTTTTTTTAACTCAGTACTCGTATGCACAACCTTAAGGGTCGTATGACGAGCCACCCGGAAACCCGGGTGGATTCAAGGGACAGCCAAGTTAATCTGACGCCCTGGGCAAGCTACGTACACGATCAAAACGACACAAGCGAATAACATAAAGCAACGCAGTAAATATCAAATATGCGCACTTTCCTAACGTCCGGCGAGGGGGCGGTAGAGGTAGGCGAAGTACGCCTCTACCGCGTCCCACTCCTCCTCCTCCCCCTCTTCTTTCCTCCAGATTGGAGTGTCCAAGTCTTCCCAAGTCCTGGCATCTCCGATGAACTCCTGACGTTGCTGGTGGTGGTGGGGGCAATCGAAGGTGATATGGTAGCCGTCCTCCGAGGGGTGATCGCAGTTGGGGCAGGCTGGGGAGTCGACCTTGCGTATGAAGTGGAGCCAGCAGTTCTGGGGGCCCCGGTTGGTGCGCAGCCAGGTGTAGGCCGATAGGGCGTGTCGGTGCCATAGGCACTCCCTTGTAGCTCTTTGAGGTACGGTTCCGGAAGGTGGAGCATCACTAGCAAACAGCACTTCGAAGATAACTAACAACGTTTGCGAAGAGGTGAGTACGTATGCATACATCAGGGGGGCATGTAAGGTACTAATCGGATTGGGTCTGCAGATGGGTCGAAGGCCTGGGCCATTGGCAGCAGCGAGTGCCGCGGCGGTACAGCGGAACATCGAATGGGATCTACCTACCGAGGAATGGCTAGCACGGTGCCTGGTGGCAAATTGGCAGGCATGGGAAAAGGGGCCTAAGATTGACCTCTACCGCCATTGGGTAGAAGAACTAAAGCTTAAGGAGCTTGTAAGTTGAAAACTGCCACCGTCGGTTGGGGGGAGGTAGTTGTTAGGGTTTGCATTTCCTTGGGATCAAACCTTGTTCAAAAATAGCGTGCAGGACTTGGATAGTCTACCTGATTTGGAGACTGAGGTAACACTACAAAAGAGGGTCCAATCTATAGCAAAAGTACCTATATCCTCGGAAAGACTCTCATTTGCCACTAAGGTTTTGGGTATTTAAAAAGGGGTAGGCAGAGACACTCTGCAGGAATCCCAGATTGCGGAGTTAAGTCTTAGGGCTCCTCGGAAGTTGGGAGTGCCAGTGGTGGTACGCAAGGGAAGTAAGGGCCAGTTGGATTAAAAGCTACGGGAAAACGAACACGTATCGAGTCGGATAGCGATGAAAAGGAAGAACCAGATGATAATGAGGCCGGTCGTCAGAAAAAGGGTACTAAGAAGAAGAAATCAGGTACTAAGTTGGGTTTAGAGGATCTCGTCAATGCCTGGGGAGAGGATAACAAGGTTAAAGCTTACCGGATTGAGACAGCTAAGCTTAAATGGAGTGCTAAGATGTTGGAATATTCCCCGACAGAGAGGGAAAAGGATAGGGTGCTAAAATAACAAGAATTGGAGATCCAACAGGCGCGGATGATGATGGAGAAGGCACAATTTGTATTGACTCATAGGATAACTCCAGAAGATTTTTTTGAGAAGCTTAAATCTGGGAACTTTGTGCCAATTGCTACGGGAACAACTTTTGTCAAGAAGACTCCCGCTCCCGCTCCCGCTCCCGCTCCCACTCCAAAGGTCAATGCTCAAGCGCCCCAAAAAGCTCAGAGTAGTACCAGCAGCAGGCTTTTTCGGAGGTCCGCAATCACCCTTCCAGAAAGTAATTCTGAGGAGAACGATAATTTGGTTACTGAAGATGAGGAGTTTGATTTGGACTCCTAAGGATTACTCGAATTGGAAGTTAGGCGTTTAGCTGGAGGTATCAAAGGTGTTTGCTTTCTTACTTTGCTACATGTATGATACCATCTTTTGCTTTGGACTCCTAAGGATTACCCGAATCGGAGGTTAGGCGTTTAGTGGAGGGTATCAGAGGCGTTTGCTTTTTTGCTTTGCTACATGTATGATATCATCTTTTGTTTTAGACTCCTAAGGATTACCCGAATCAAAGGTTAGGCGTTTAGCTGGAGGTATTAAAGGCATTTGCTTTTTTGCTTTACTACATGTATGATATCATCTTTTGCTTTGGACTCCTAAGGATTACTCAAATCGGAGGTTAGGCGTTTAGCTGGAGATATCAAAGGTGTTTGCTTTTTTGCTTTGCTATATGTATGATATCATGTTTTGCAATAGGGTTTTTTTTTTTTTTTTAAATTCAATACTCGCATATAGGCATTCCCATGGCGAGGTTTTTAGAATAGGTTGTATGTTACTTAAGCTCCTAAGGATTGCCAAGCCGAGTAAATTACTAATCTACTTTTATTTCTTAAGCACCATCCACCCCATCACCTCTCCATCACCCCAGCTTAACAAGTAGTGCTTGAGGCTCTACTAGTCTTCTTCGTCATCATCACTCTCGTCATTACCTTCTTCTTCTTCATCGATGGTGTACAGAGAGCCTTCAGATGAGCTGATATCTGACAAATCAGACTGTTCTGCAAGCAACTCATCTACCATATCTTGACGTCGATCCTCCCCACGTATAGAAAGCTCTAGATCCTCATCGTCATCTACAAAGCCATCTTCTCTTTGACGTCTTCTAGGGCGTCGTCTGCGATTTGGAGGAATCCAACGATCTGCATGCTCGTGAAGTAGGTTATGTAAGACCACGCTTGATGCCATCCAAGCATAAGTCCATCTTAGGCGATCCATAGATAGATTTCCCCGATTTGGTACACATCTTAAAAAGGCCCATCTGCACTTCCACAAACCTATGGTATGCTCAACCTTAATTTAGAGACCCGGGGCAGGGAGCGGCCCAGCGGTTGGATAATCTCGTCAGGCCTAACCTGGGGGATGCGCTGCCTTGCCATAAGCAAGAAGCTTCAATGCAAGTACTGATTTACCAAAAAAAAAAAAAATTTAGAGACCACTCATATGTTTGTTGAACACCTTCCGAGCCGGAATTAAGACCCCACGTCATCAGCAAGAAATCTAATTGGCGTCTGATGCCTCAGACGCCCGAGATGCCCTGGACACAAACTGAAGACAGAGTTTGACAGGCAGCGAGCTGAACAGCCGAATTGGAAGGGAGTTTGACAGCCGAGGAGTGCAATAGGTTAACAGGGACAGAGTTTGACAGGCAGCGAACTGAACAGCTGAATAGGAAGGGGGGTTGACAGCAGGCGAGCTGGATAGGTGAACAGCAGGCGAGCTGAATCGGTGAATAGCAGGCGAGCTGAATAGCAGGCGAGTTGAATAGGTGAACAGCAGGCGAGCTGAAGAGCAGCATAGCAAGGGAGTTTGTTAGCCGGCGAGTTCAACAGCTTAACAGGAAGGGGGTTTGACAGCAAGCGAGCTGAATAGGTGAATAGCAGGCGAGCTGAACAGCAGGCGAGCTGAACAGCAGGCGAGCTAAACAGCAAGCGAGCTACACATCAGGCGAGCTGAACAGCAGTCGAGCTGAACAGTAGGCGAGCTGAGCAGGAATTGAATGGTACTAGGAGTCGTAGTCCTACTATAAGTATTAGCAAGTGTAGAAGACAGCGAGGGGGTGGCATACCTAGGCAATGAGACGAGAGAGTAGTGGCAGAATAGGTTGCTAGCACGTATAAGTGATTGACAATAGGAGTAACGCAACAATCCCCCATTCTTAGCTTATGTGGCCCCTGCATGCCACAGGTGATTTATAGGGATGTACGGCGTATAAAGGCATTTATAGTAGGCATTTCGGCGTATAAATGGTTCTATGGAGATCGGTACTTTATACGTTTTCGCAAATTTATACGGCGTATTTCGGGACCCGTATAAACCCCAAATTACGGCCGTACAACCTAAGATTGAATACCCCTAATATTACAAGTGAAGGGTGCAACGTGAAGGGTGTCACACTATACCCAACGGCTACTAAATAGTCTCAGACAGATATCTGCATGTCGCAACCAATAAAAAATTTTCACCAAAGTCTCGAGACGTCTTGTCTCGTGCCCAGGCCTAGGTAGAAATCAGAAGCCAGGATTAAATTCCAGTGGAAAAAAGTGTGTGAGGGTGGGGGCCTTATGCTGTGGTCACTCGGATGGCATTCAATGCCTGCTTGCTTATGGCAAGCAAACGGGCACTCCTCAACCTGCCGGAGGCAAACCACACAGATCGGGATAGAGAAGGAACCCAAACACGCTCTCACAGTACGCACTTCAAACAAAGCCACCGAATTTGTGCAGAGCCACATCGGCATCCCGGGGAACGAGAAAGCTGACATGAAGGTAGCGCTGCCACATCACCTTCACCTGCTCCCACCACCAACAGGGCCGGACAGACCACCACCTGGGAAGAGCTGTACCAACCGATCTGGAAAACGGGGAGGGAGAGGAATATGAGTAGGACGCCATAGAGGCGTACTTCGCCTACCTCTACCTCCAGACGCTAAGGTAAACAATGGCTGCGCATATTACCGTTGTTCTTTTTTTTTTTGTTTTATTATCTATTTTGTATATAGCTCGCCCAGGGCGGTGACTGACCCTTGGATCCACCGGGGATTCCGGGTGGCTCGTCGTGTGACCCTCAACCTTGCGCACACGAGTACTGAGTTCAAATAAAATGAAAGAACGCCTGCTTGCTTGCATGGCCTCTCCGTAGGAGATTCCGACCCTAGTCTACCCCTCGCAGGTTTGATTGGTCTTCCGCCTGCCGCTGATTGGACCTCAGCATTAGTCTGGTTCGTATCCATACTCTTTGATGTGCATATATGTAGCAGTTCGCAGCCACAACCCCGAAGCACAGGAGATGCGCCACTTCTATCTGGCACAAACCAGACAAACGCGCATCTGCATGCCCTTCAAATCTGTAACACAGCCGTGCCAACCAGACTAAACACAGCCTCGTTTCAAACGCTCCTCAACAAGCTAAGGACTATATCTACCAACATCTTGCTCCGCTCCGCTCAGCCAAACACAGTACTAGCTACGATTATCCTCTACGAGTCAGGACATCTACCTGCCTACAATTGTTGAGGACCTTGACACCATGGCCACTTATGAAATGTTGGCATGCTATAATACGTATCCCAGTATTCGGCCAAACGTTCGTCGTGCAGTCACCGCGCCTGAGATAGCAGAGACAACCCAGGCTACGGCAGCGCAGCCACAATACCTCCCCTCAGTACCAGTTGTCTCACGTGTTGGCAAGGACCATCCACTACCGCAAGAATGTACCCCCCTGAACGAATGTAACTCGAAGGCCACTGGCTTCGTACGCCCACCGTCGGCTTCTGACACTAAAGCAGAACTCCGCTTATCAGCTGCCACCACTGGCACAAAACCAGTGTTTCAGTCGGACCCCCCACCAGATACTATGGTCACCATCAGCAGAGATGCATACCCTACATTCGAACATCTCTGCAAATTTTTGGAAACGCACAGCTTATTCCACACGCATGCAAATTCAAATTCAGTTACTGTCCTCTGTATCAAGGACCTACCTCCAGTCGAATACCACGAGCTCTACAACCTCCTGGCTCCACGCCTTGAAGGTTTCAGAATTAAAATCGACTTCTACAATACCACCCTCATCATGCGTCGGCCTTCACAGACACATGAATCTGGCATTACAGGCTGGAATTCCACTGGGAACTTCCTTCGATCCCAAATGCCGATGCCACCAGAGCTGCGGAGCCATATCCACTGGCAGAAGGGCCAAATCGATGTCAATCTTCCCCCACTTACAAGAGGCAGCCTCCGAATTAAATGCCCGGATGCCTGCCTTGGTCCTGCAGACGAAGGCATCCCAACCTTGGTCCTTGAGACAGGATATAGCCAGACTTTGGGAGAAGCGCATACTGTTGCAAAGACATGGCTTTGGAGGCTAATTGAAGATCAAACAGAGGACCTTGAGGACCATGCAGTACAGTGTGTTATGGTGTTCAAAATCAACCAAAATCTCACAAAAGACTGGCTCCCTGCATTTCAAGAATTCTTTCAGAAGCAGGACTTCAATGTCAACCGAGATTTTGCACCTGATCCTGCCTCATATCTACCAACGGCAGCTCTACTCTCCATCGCATTAACAATCGAAATTTGGCGCAATGAGACAGATACCACCACTGGGGCATTGAAACGTGAACACAGTGTTCGCAATCGCCGAACTTGCACTATTCCAGCATGTATCTCTGTACACGATATAACTACAGAAGAGCTCTTTGATACATGGATTTGGGAATATCTCTCTGAAGTCCCTAGCATGACCAATTCTTTCCACACACTACGGGACGACCCTCCAATCCCTCGCTCCACGCCCTCCACAGATCATCAAAATAAATACTTTACACTTTATCTCGACGATTTGACCTCGCCTACAAATATTCCGCAGAATCACAGGGGAGCGATTTGGATCAATGTCCCTATCAAGATGTGGGTATGGGGGTATTTGCTTTCACAGGGCGTGGGCGTGGGGTTCAAGGGATGGAAGAGAGAGGCAGTAGGGGGGTTAGACGCTGCTTGGGCAAAGTGGGACAGAGGGAATAAGGAAAACCACGACTCAGATATTCAGGTGGTGAATGAGGAGAGGGTACTTCAAGACTTAGGGGCCGACAATGCGCAGCCGAGAGTTCAGAAGAGGAAGCTTCAGACGGGATTGTAGGTAGGAGTGGTTTAATGCCTCTCCTTATCTGTTACCGCTGTGACTTTTTTTCACCCCCGATTAACGGCGCCTCTTGTGGAATATGTCCCCGCTGTCCTTATTCTTTCATTGCTAGCACGAGACGCACACATGTACCGTATCTCTACTCATAATCACGAATTCTACTTTGTGAAAATCACGATACAGTGCTTATGAATTCTCTATGGACCCGTTTTTGGGAGTGGTGGGTAAATCCGTACTCGTATCGAAGCTCCTCGCTTGTGACGAGGCTGTGGACCCGTTCACGTAGTACTTTCAATTGGACTCTCACTCTTCTTTGGGCTTTTGCCGCAGTTCAAGGTGAGCGTCCAACAACCAGAGCGGCTACAGACAAGCGGACAGCACCACGAGATAACCCTCGCTGCCTACAACAGGAATATCTACTCAGACCTCGGGGGAACAACTTTCGCGAACCTTTCCCCCTCGTTTGAAGCTTTTGAGCTCTTCTTCTCTCCGCTCTCACACAAACCTACCTCGACCGGGCATTGGTCCACGACAGTGTTGAGAGCACCTACACCTCTGACGATCCCAGACATAACTTCGGAATCTCCATCCACTGAGAAGAAAGATAACTCCTACACCACAACGCCATCAGAGGCACTAGATACGCAGCCAAGCCAACTCTAGCAACCAATCCAGACCGACGGTAACCATGCTAGATCCACAGTATGCTGAGCGCACGGGTACAGCGACAACGAGAGTTAGATGAGAGATTAGAGGCGAGTAGGCGGAGGGAGGAAGAGCAACCACTATGTGAAAGAGCACCAGCTACACTCTCGAAGTTGCTGTACATGACTTGCCCAGGGGCTGCAAAACAGTGGGAAGAAGAACGGCTCTCTCTTATCTAGGGGTTCGCCAATCTTATGCGGCATTCCTTGGGAAAGAATTGTTACAGGAAGATGTTCAAAGAGCCTATTCCAAAATCTCCGGCGAAGACAGCAGAAGCAGCAACTCAGACGCCACCACCTCCTTCCGGCAAGGAGGGAAGCAGTAACTCAGACATCATCACCTCTGGAAACATTAATACGGGAAATAGCAACTCAGCCGCCACCACTTCTGGAAACACCGAAGATTCCAGTCTCCAGACCGACCCTCCCCTGGCACCTTCAACACCCTTAGCATCCTTGGTTAGGGCACAAGCGGTAGTCATGCATGGGGTACTAACTAGGTACAAGCCAGGGCAAGTGAGACGATGGATTGAGGAAGATAACGAAGGTGTGGAAGTCATGGGAATTAGATAGTTATTGAAACAACATGAACTGGAGAAGGTAGCATCCTCTCTGGTGGTCTATACGAGGTCGGCGGAGGAGGTAGGTAGACTACGTATGGGAAGAAAATTGTTCCGCACCACAAGATATAATTGGAACCGTCTGAGCAGCAGCGGGAGAGAGAAGAGAGGAGGCAAAAGCAACATCAACCAGAGCAGCATCACCTACCAGGTCAACTACCAATGAGACTTGTAGGCTGTGTGAGGGAGGAGAGAGGGGATGCCCTGTCTGTGAGGGAAGTGGACGGGTATGTGTACTAGATGTGCTTCCATGAATCTGTTGGGTTTCTTTTACTTGCGCACGGATATCTTTGGCTAATTCCTACAGTTCTTGAGACAGGTGGGAGCAGATGGAATCTTTGTGTGGTTTCTTCACTTGAGCGGGAGCGGCGATTCTGTGTTTTTCCTAAGGGGGGGAATCTGGTCATGTACGTAGATACGGGGCAGGGAGCGGCCCAGTGGTTGGATAATCCCGTCAGGCTTAACCTGGGGATGCGCTCCCTCGTCATAAGCGAGAAGCTTCAATACGAGTACTGATTTACCAAAAAAAAAAAAATTGGACTCTGAACCTGGCAGCTTACGCCCCTGCCGGATCCCTCGGAATCAATGGCGCCTAGGAATAAATCCACTATTGTCTCTTGATGTCGAGTGATTATCGATAGGTTTACTGCGGAGGGTAAATCACCAACTCCGGCCGAGATAAGAGCAAGTATGGTGGCAGATTTGATCCTGCTCGAAGAGCTAGGATCTCGTCATGCCTTGGGTTGTCTCGTGCCGAAGCCTATACCTGCGCATTGAGTAATGTCGGATGCTGGATTCTCTTCAGTAGCCTCCATAAGATCCCGTCTGGCCCTGGTGGGCTATTGTTTGTGGTCCTGGTTCTATGATTTGGCAGGCTATGTCGTGCAGCCCGTCCTTGGCTCTAAGCTCATGGAAGACGCAGGTCTCTCCCACTTCCGTGAGCATCTGTCGTTGTCCTCTTAGTTAGGAGGCTACAGCATCTGACGGGGTAGTGCAACACGACCGGGATATGCAACAAAACAGTGGTAGGGTAGAACTCAATGGATTTTCAGTAGAATTGGATGGCAAGGGGCTCAAAAGCTGCACACAAGTTCGGAGAATAACTTTTGAAGAACCCAAGAGCCCTGGATCAGGGAGTCCAGGGAGGTATCCTGATATATGGCTAATACATGAATTGCATGATATGAATATATAACCAGGTAATAAACTCAAATAATATGATGGAGCAGAGTCTGGATACATTTCCTGACCCTCTCACATAGTGCAAAAACCATGAAGTCAGGTCTGCACCTCGTGGTATGATGGAACATACATGAGCATGCACCCAAATTAGGGGGTCCGGGGCGGAAGTGTAATATAGCGGGTGAAGGCTCAAACTCGAGCAGTTTTAATCGGATTTGGATAAAAGGGTACTCAAACTGGACATATGAGTCCATAGAACCATTTATAAACTACCTAAGAGCCCTAGCTTACGGAGCCACTATGATTATCCTGATATACAGTCACATGAAAAAAGTCTTCTGCCGACAAGCGCGCAGCATCAAGGCCGCGGCTCAAATTGCATGCATATCGTATATTCCATAAAAATATGCATACATGAAACATGAATATAAAAAGGAAATCCCTAATATTTTGTATACCACCCACCTGCCTTAATCACAGCTGCCACCCGACGTGGCATAGATTCATATAGTGCTTTCAAAAAAGATCCTGGGCGCGGTTAGATATATGCAGCTTGCCGCGCCCAGCTTGGCGCTGCGCGCTTATCCGCAGAAGACTTTTTTCATGTGACTGTATATTATACCTAATGTTCTCACATTTAGATAGGAGAGTGGGCCTTGAACTATACACTAAGGCGGGTCTCTGTATATTTCCTTCTCTACCCACACAGTGTGAAGCAAACAGATCTACTTACAGCCCTTAAAGAGCATACAGAACTTATGACTTGAGCCTATATAAGCAGAGAGGAGGGGGGGGGAGGGCGCGTAGTAACAGAACTATAAAAACAGCCCAGAGCCAGTACCAAGTGGCTAAAAAGGGTCTCCCTATTAAATATATGCTATTCTAAGTCTTCTATACAGCAATTAATGAGAACTAGATAAGGTCGCCCCAGCCACCCCCCCATCCAAACTAGACAACTATTAGTATAACTTCATATGATCGAGGAGTCTATAGGAACTCAATAATTTAAGTAAATCTTGGTGAGAAAGAGGATCTTTTGAGCAAATTTACCACTTGGTTGGGCAACAATTGAGAGATTAGATGCCTATAGATGCTTAGGGTACTATTGCTAAGAAAATGGAAATCCAGACCTAAGTATATAGATAATGGCTCAAAGCAAGTGCAGAGTACCTAGATTTTATACCCATAGTCTGGTAATTCGTTTAACATACTTATGTGTATTCCATCATACCATGAGGTGTAGATTTGACTTCATGGTTTTTGCACTATGTAAGAGGGTCAGGAAATGTATCCAGACTCTGCTCCATCCCATTATTTGAATTTAATACCTGGTCATATATTCATATTATACAATTCATGTATTAGCCATATATCAGGATACCTCCCTGGACTCCCTGATCCAGGGCTCTTAGGTTCTTCAAAAGTTATTCTCCGAACTTGTGTGCAGCTTTTGAGCCCCTCACCATCCAATTCTACTGAAAATCCATTGAGTTCTACCCTACCACTGTTTTGTTGCATATCCCGGTCGTGTTGCACTACCCCGTCGGATGCTGTAGGCCTTCAGTACATAGTCGTGAGTCATTAATCGACAATATGTTTCAGGGTGTAGCTGAGAGTGTAAAACTTCGCTTTGACGGTGGCGACGTTTCTCTGCTTGAGTGCAGTAGAGTGGTTTGATAGGTCGACTGTGGTGTCGTATTTGTCTGTACGTGTTGAGTTGAGAGGCCGCCAGAGATGGCATAAAGGTTGGATCCGATCCGGCTAGAGATGCCGGGTTCGACCGAATTCAATCGATCCCCTTCGAACTGTTGACCAAAGTATATGGAGTCATTCTGGGTTGATGAGAAGCCCAGGCAGGCCTTGTTAGGGTCACCTGAATCTATTCCTCGCCAGGTTTTTTCCGCTTCCCGTCGCCGACCAAAGGGCACTCCATCAAATGCAACATGGCGTAGACTTTCTGCATATGCAAAAGGGTCCTCTGCTCTCTTGGTTTTGCTGCCCGCTGAGGCCCTCCAGTCTGCCATCAGGTACGTCAAGCCTTTTACCGCCCGCCCACTCAATCTATACAGCGTGCATAGTACCCACTCTTCAAACCGTACAAAGGGTATCTCTGATGGAACTGATGAGGCTGTCCGTGATGTAATATATTCCTCACCACGAGCCAAATCATAGATGATGCTGTGGACGAGCCTCCTAGTCATCCGCAAGTGATTAATCTCCTTTGCTCACTTCATTCAAATAACCAGAGGCGATGCCACCTTCTCTGGTCGGTCTTCCTTCCGCAACCATCTAATTCCCATGGTCTCCATCCCCTGCTTGCCTTCCTCAATTCACCACCAAGTACCGCATGCATAGTCATCTTCTTTCCTTGTTACGGTATGGTACCTTTCTTTGTAAGACCTCCTGTTTTTGTACCCTGCATCTGCGTTGGCTCCTGCCGTTCTGCTCATTGAGCTGACTACCCGTTCTCTTTCCCCTTTTTTACATGTTCATATATGTATTGTGGGTTCGCATTGTGCTGATGTTTGTCCTGCGGGTTGAGCTGCTGCCTCGGTACCTGTGCAAGATGGTGCTGGAGGTGAATCAGTGGAAGTCATCCTCACTACCAGCCTCCGCTCTGATTTCTTACTACATGTTCCCTCTCCTGTCATCCCCTTGGGTATTCCCAGGGTTCGGCGTCAATAGATGCCTCTGGCACAGACACGCCCTGTCGGCCTCACCTAGGCACCAACCGAGGCCCATTAAACTACTGGCTACACCTCTCCGCAAGTTCGACTCTCCGACATACCCCCAAAGCGACCACCCAACGGAGGACGGCTATCATATCATCTTCGACTACCCCAGCACCACCAACAATGCCAGGTGTAGACATTAGGTAGGTAGCTCGTCATCGAACTGGTTGTCTGCCCGAACTGTACTCAGGTTGGTATAGCTAGCCCCTTGGTCGCTGGACTGGCTGATGTTCGGGTCGAAGGGGGGATTACCTTTTTTAAGAAGGTAAAAGAATTTACAAGCTTGTAAATTCTTTTTCCGACCGCCCTCCGCCCCTTGAGTCCCCGGTCATTCAAAATATTTTTGGAATATAAACAAAATCAATGTAATTTGATTTTGATACTTCAAATATATGTTCTCCTTTTTCCCTCCTTCTACTAAAGGAGAGGGGGGGGTAAAGAGAAGGACAGGGCGGGACTTTCAATCCCCCCACTGGGGGATTGAAAGTGGGAAGGATCAATGGAATGGGAAAGGGTGACCCGCTTCATCTTCTGTGCAAACTCCTTACGTGTCTTTTCGTCCACACCAATATCCACATTAGGTAGCTCGTCATCGAGATCGTCGTTGTCTACGGCGCCCCAGGTTGGCACCGTTAGCCGGTTTCTCACCCTGTGCAGTGATTATTTTCGCCATCTCGGCTCCCTTCTGTTGGACTTCCAGCAGTGAGGCTTGAATTGGTGGCTACGACACGCCGCACCTGTATTTTGTCTGGCTCTCCTGTCTTCTATTCTTTCTGCTCCTGCTGGTCATCTAATACCTCCTAGTCACCCCCATGAATGTCATGAGGTATTTCGATGTAGCCCTTGTGAGGACCAAGGTTTTCCCTTTTTCTGCTTGTGTGTTACCTTGTGCCTTCCCAGGTAATCATGGCATTTGTCCACCATCACCAAGAACATCCCATATTGTAATATCCTTGTCACGATCGCCTTTGCTACTAATTGCTGATCTAGGTTTGTGGGCTATACCTGCCTGGTTGACACCATTCCTGATAGTTGTCAAAGGCATTGATTTGTGCGTCTCTGCCCGTATCTCCTCCTGCCTTGACCTCCGTCGCTCTTAGGGGGCCCCCGCCCCGGGATATGTAAATAAGGCTCATGAACTCAATATCGCTGCTGGAGGTAAAGTCATTCATCCGTATTTGGGTTTAACATCTCCCCCAAGGCTTGTCAAAGCCCAGAGCGTCGAGTTATTCATTCTCATGCGGCCCTTTGAACACCTATGTCTTGAAACTGCTAGTTGCCGGTGACACGTCTGCGGGCTGTTGTGGGAGTGACGCTGGCCTGCCGAGGCTCGCCAGGCCGTGATTAGGCTGTGGGTATTCAGTGGCCGGTATCCGAGTCTCCCGTCATGATGGTGTTGGCGTTTCTTTTACCCTTGTTCGGCATTCCGTATCTACGTAGATGCCCAGATACACCCCGGCCTGAAATATCCGCACTGCAAATCCGCACAAAAAAGAGTAAGAACTACGTAGGAATCACCTCCTCAGTGCCTCCACTAGCTTCTCACACTACTCTGGGTCGACCCACATCCGCTCCCACCTCCGCTCCTTCCCATCTGCCACGCCAGGGCATGTCAGCAGGTCCGCCGCATTTTGCACCACCCCTTCCTCAGATAACCCGCATACTGGGTCCTCGGCTCTCCCAACCTTATGTAGCCACCATCGCTGTGGTCCGCGGTCCGTGACTATATAGGTGAGCCCCTGTAGCGCCCCCCGGTTCTATTTTTTTTTTTTTTTTTGGTAAATCAGTACTTGCATTGAAGCTTCTTGCTTATGGCAAGGCAGCGCATCCCCCAGGTTAGGCCTGACGAGGTTTCGTCCCATCGGGAATAGCCTGTCGGATGCCTGCCGGTGTAATAACGTCAGGTCGTAGCATCCTCCTGCCTACCCACGCCGCCTCCTACGCTTTCCTGTCCGCCCTCCCATTCCCTCCACCCCGCTGTGCCCCTTTACCAACATCACCACCCGCCCTCCCCCTGCGCCTCTGGTTTGCGGCTGCGTGGTATGGAAATTATCTTGCTTGTCAGTGGATGGAGATTCCGAGTCTGCGCCCGGGGTTGCCCGAGGTACGGGTGCTCTCGACACTGTCGTGGACCAATGCCCATTCGAGGTAGGTTTGGTGTGAGAGTGGAGAGAAGGATAGCTCAAAAGCCTTCAAACAACAGGGAAAGGTTCGCGAAGGTTGTTCCCTGAGGTCTGGGTAGATATTCCTGTTCTGTGGCTGCTCTGGTTGCTGGTTAGCGTATGATCTGCCATGTCCTTGTAGAGCTTGATTTCATACATTCCGTTTAGCACGGTTGTGCGGATTACCTCCTCCTATGCACAATGCCTCGGGATAGCAGCTCGCGCGCTTCTTTCTCCCGTTTGGCGCGTACACCTGTTTCGTTGAGGAGGTCAACGTCGCGGAAGTGGCCAATGAGCCATCAATCATCCGCCCTTCCCACCGTGTGCCGCCACCATCTTTAGTGTCCTGGAGCGCTGGTTGATTCTTCCGCATGGGTTTCTGCGTGTGCGAGGTCGGTGGAGAACCTGAAGGTGGTGGTTGTGGAGGTGCTGACTGCTGCGTTGTTTGTATTCCTTTTTCCGGAGGTGGGTTTTTCTTTGTCTCTATTTGGCAGGGTGTCGTTGCTGCCATTGGAGGAGATGTAGTCTGGACCGGTTGGCCGGGTGGCAATTGTCTTGCTTGGTTTGATCTCGGCACCCTGCTCGGGAATGGTGGTGGCAATGATAAATTCGCGGCGAGTGGCTGTGTCGCACTGAGGTGTCAGGCGTGAGGTACCGTGTTTTCCGGGAAGAACAGCAAGTTTCCTATTTCGTGACCACGATTTTTGACGGCCAAGGGGCCACGATGTTTGAAATGTCTCCCGAAAATTAGATATTCATGATGCTCGCGTTGTGGGTTATCTTCTGGTTTTTCGTTTTGTTTTTTTTGAACACAGTAATCGGGTGCGACGCATGACGGGCCACACCGCAAGTCCGGGTGGATTCAAGGGCCGGTCAAGTTAATCTGACTGCCCTGCGCGAGCTACGTACAAGATAAGGGTTATCCGCTTTTGTTGTCTGATTTCTCTGGCCATGTTTAGTTATGTAGTGACCGCGCTCCTGTGCGCAGGCTTGCGAGCTGGATGCGCTACCTCGGCACAGGCGAGCTGCCTCAATAAGACCCATGATTTAATATATACAAAAAAGGCCCTGGAGAGTGTTCGCTGGACGTTAGGTCCAATTGGCAGGCTGGGTAGGCGAAGAATGAGGATAGTCCTGTGGTTTCTGAGACCTGGCTGTCGACGGGCAATTCCACCGAGTGGCGCTATGCTTCCCAGTCACCCTGTAGATAGTTAATAAGCTTACAGGTATTGCCCCAAGACGCCGTTCACTGGTTTCGTCTGTTTCTGGGTGGAAGGGTGTTGAGAGAAGTGCTTCAATTTTCAAAGCCTTGTATAGTGCTTGCAGTAAACCTAGTGCCACGGTCTGAGATAGTTCATTCAGGGAGTCCATCGAGTCTAGATTTCTAGTGGAAAGTTTATGCAGGAAAGGCATACGCGAATTCCCTAATATACAAGCCAAAGAAAAACCCATCGTACGGGCTGTCGCATACGCACCTTCACCTCCAACGGCACTTTACCCCAATCCCAATCATACCACTCCGATTCACGTGTGGAAAGCATATACGGACTAAGTCGGGATTTATTGGCTGGGTTATCGCGGGGGCGTATGCTTACAAATCCAACCACCAAAGTGAGCTAAATCACATCCTCTTATTCCTTTGTCTCCCCGTACCTCTGTTCCCCGTGCCTCTGCCCCTCCTACTCGGCTTCCTTAAGCCCCTGCCCTTGCCCACGTTCACCAACCTCCTCTTTCGTCTTTCCAATGCCACCCCACTTTACAAATCTCTTCACGCCACCCAGCGTCGTCACTTGCCCTCTCGCTTTCACAATTGTCGTTACAACTCGCCCCTTCTTCGGACTCTCCCCCTTTGAATCCTGACTCGTCGCACTCTCCACACTGATGCCAGTAGACCTCCGCTTCTTCTTCACCAGTTTCACAAGTTCATTTTTCAACAACCCTTCTAACCATATAACCAGGCGCTCTGCCACGTCAGAAGGTACGAACGGGGGGAGACTAGTAGGGTAGATATTCGGATGAGAGCACAGGACAGTAAGTGGTACTACAGATATGTTCTGTTCCATTCACCAAATTTTAAATTTGCCAATCGATCGTTCCATTGACAAATCTAACCGTTCCATTGGCAAAACTGACGACTTGGCAGTTCGAACGTTCCATACACCAACTGCACTAAGACCCCATACTATTCAACAAGATTACGCTAATATTCACCGTCACATGCATCAATGTCACGATATGTTCAACGTACACTGCATTCAAAACAACCATCACGATCCACACTGCATACAAAACAAATGACCGCGCCAGCATACAAAACAAATGACCACGCCAGCATACAAAACAAATGACCGCGCCAACAAATAAACAAACCCAAAAAATAAGTAAAATTATCACCACACCAGCAATTGAATACGACAAGCAAAAATAAAAAATAAAAATAAAAAACCCATGTAATGAGAGACAATTGAAAAAAATAAAAAACTAGGTAGGCCGCTACAGGACAATAGTATCCGATACATTATCCATACTAGAATCCTTGGACTTATCCAACTGAGAAGAACGAAGTCTACGTGCTGATCTGGTATTAGTTGAAGGAAAACCTGATTCTGATATAGGTGAAGAAATAGCTGATGAACTAACAGAAGGGGAGAATGATGCAGAAATAGAAAGCGAACTTGAAACATGTGTACTGTGCGCCACGGGTCGGGCTCAACCCCACCCGACCTGGAAATACTCGATTCGTTGGGCGAGTTCTCACGCTGTCAACCCCACCCGTTGCGGGTTGCCTGCTCTCTACCTCTACCCGCCCCGCTTCGTTGAAATCCAGAACGAATAGGTCATTAGCTTTCAACAAATGGAAGCCTGCTACATGGATTGAATGAACAGAAGCATTCAGCATAGTGCCCATGGCTGAGGGTACCATACATCACCGAGTAGTGCATCATCGCAGGGATGTGCATCAGCCCCCACGCGACCCCTGCAGGTCTACGCTTGGCGACGTTACGGACTGTAAAATGAACGGAACCATATCCAGCAAAATATATGTGCCTCGTAAAGATGTAGAGATTCATTGACATGTGTTGGGAGTGCGAAATAGATGGGTTTGGATAGGTTAATAGATAGATGTTTGGGTGGCATCCAATATTAAGAGGCAAAATAGGACAAGCAACTGACCTATAGTACTGATCAAGTCTTGAGAATATATATAAATTGAGGTTTGAATAGTATAATCTAGGGTCTATATATGTAGTTTAAATTGCTTAAAAGTGATTAAGCTATTAGTATAATTCTAGAAGGTGAAGGAGTATAGGTGTACTTTTCTAATATTTGTTTATATAGAAATAAAAATCAGTTTGGGCCAGTCTGAACTTACCTAGCCTAATTAAGACTTGCTTATATAAGGCCAAGTCCATCTTAGTCTGCTTGAGTTTGTCTGGCTCTACTTAAGTCTGCTCAAATAAATTTGAGGGTATCTGAACTAGCCTATATGAATTATATAGATACTAGATATTTTTGATCTTATTTGACTAATTATAAGCTAGTCTAAATACAATATAATAATTTTGTACTTCTATATTTTAATAAATATTACTACTAAACTATTTAAAGTTACTAGATCTTTACTTTAGTTTTTTTTACTAATATAGCACTCTATATATTTATTTGGTTACTAATAGGCTAACTTAAACTTATCTAAATCTACCTAAGTTTAGTTTACTGACTTGAAAATCTATAATTATATATATAATTATAGAAAATAATGTTTAGTACTTTTATATATATATAGTTATATATAATAGATTGAACTAACTTGAGCCGACTCAGATAACTTAATTTATTAAAATCTTGGTTAAGGTTTAAGCTTGCTTCTGGAGTAACTACCTTTCAAGTATATAGAGGTAGACCGAACCTACTAAAGCCAACCTTAAGTTAGTAGATATATGTCAAAATTAATACTAGTAAGATTAGAGTAGTATAGATATATCTTAGAAACCTTTAGCTTAGCTGAGTTGAGATAACCTAATGATTATCTGGAAGAGCATTTCATGATTTAAGATATTTCAAGCAGCTTCAAGCAAATATATATTAGCCTATAAGAGCCTATTATAGTTTAGATATATCTAGACTAGCCCACAATTGGTTAGATAAGGTCAAAAATATCTAGTATCTATATAATTGATACAAGCTAGTTCAAACACCCTCAGATATATTCAAGTAGACTCAGGAGAGCCAGATAAAGTCAAGTAGATTGAGTTGGACTTAGTCTGATATAAGTAAGTCTTAATTAGGCCAGGTGAGTTCAGACTGGCCTAAACTAATTCTTATTTTTATATAAACAAATAGCAGAAAAGTGCACCTACTTTCTTTCACCTTTCATAATTATACTAATAGCTTAATTATTTTTAAGCAACTTAAACTACATATATAGACCTTGAAATATGTAATTCAAATCTTAATTTATATATATTCCCAAGACTTGATTAGTACTATAGGTTAGTTGCTTATTCCTATTTTACCTCTTAATATTAGAGGCTACCTAAAAATCTATCTATTAACCTATCCAAACCTATCCATTTCATACTCCCAACATATATTAATAAATTTCTTCATCTTTATGAGGCATATATATTTTGTTGGATATAGTTCCATTCATTTTACAGTCCATAACGTCATTCAGCATAGACCTCTGTAAGGGTCGTATGGGGGCTGATATACATCTCTGTAATAATGTGCTACCCAGTACTGGATAGTACTCCTATAATAATGTATAGTAAATACCTGTAGTATTGTGAAATGTCTATGTACATAAAAGCTTATTATATCTAATACACAAAAATAACTATACTGACATAAACTGAACCGAAGTATACCTCCCTATATCACTAGCTAATCCTAACGAATGATATATTCCTCAACTAAACATGACTATGCCTGCTGCTAACTTAGACCGTGCACGATTAACCCAAAAACTCCCCTTATAACTAGCTAGACTTCTACCAATTGTGGGCCAATTCTGGGAAGGGTTAGTCCAGCAGTGTCAATATTGGGAGGTATGATAGTATCGACATCAGAGGCATGGTAATGTACATATAGGAGGTAGGGCAATATAGATATGAGAGATATGGCAATACTTATCTTGAAGGTATAGTAGTGTGGATATAAGAGGTAGGGTAATGTAAACATAAGAGGTATAGTAATACTCACCTCAAAGGCATAGCAATGTAGACATAGGAGGCATAACAATGATAACATAAGAGGCATGGTAATATTGATATAGCAGACATAGTAATATCAATATGAGAGGCTTAGTAGTATTAACATGGGAGGTATAATAGTATCGACACAAGAGGTATAGCAATGTCAATATAGGAGGTATAGCAATGCTCACTTCAGAGGTATTGCAGTATTGGCATACTTCTAGAGGAACAGTAATGACGACTTAGGATGAATGGTAGTATCGATATAGGTGGTATTGCAGTATCGACATAGAAGGTATAGTAATCTTTACCTCAGAGGTATGGTAGTACGACATAGTAGGCATAGCAGTATTAATATAGCGGGCATAGTAATATTAATATAGGAGGCATGGTAGTATTGATATAAAAGGCATGGCAGTATCAACTTTAGAAGTATGGTAGTATCGACTTCAGAGGCATGGTAGTATCGACTTCTGAGGTATAGTAAAATTGACATAAGAGGTATAGCAGCATCGACACTAGAGGTATAGTAATATCAATATAGGAGATATGATAATAGTGATATGGAAGGAATAGTAATCTTAGACATAGTAGGTATGGTATTATCAGATATCGAAGGTATAGCAATATTGATATAGCAAGTATAGTAATATCAGATATTAGAGATATGGCAATGCTCACCTCTGAGGCATAGCAATACCCACATCTATGGTATAACAATGTTGACTTCAAAGGTATAGCAATATTGACTTTGAAGGCATAGTAATATTAACTTCAAAGGCATGAGAGTATCAACGTTGGAGGTATAGTAGTATTCATTTCAGAAGCATTACAGTGTCGACTTCTGAAGCATAGTAGTATTGACTTCAGAGGTATGATAGTGTCAATTTTAGAGGCCTGGCAGTATCAACTTTAGAGGTATAATAATGTTGACTTTGGAGGTATGGTAATACTCACCTCCAAAATATAGTAGTATCAATATAGGAGGCATAGTAATATCGACTTCGGAGATATAGAAGTATCAACTTTGGAGGCATAGTAATGTCAGATATTGGAGGCATGGCAATGTCGGATATCAGAGGTATAATAATACTCACCTCTTGTAATGAATAATACTAGATAGTAGTCATTCGATACTATTTATACAATCTATATCCCCTAGCATAGATGTATATATATACTGGTTCTTCTGAGGGATTGCCTCAGAAGGGTAGTAGTTGTCAAGTAGGGAGTTCTCTTAGGAACATTAATTAACAAGTGTAATCTCCGCTTAGATTATTGCTAACTAACTGATCTGTAGTCGGTTATTATCTATCTGAGTTGTAACGAGGCAGGAGGGGGCGAGGCGACCAAGGGATACACCGGGTGGGGCAAGGGGCAATGGCACAGGCAACACTCACGTAGGGTAAGCTATGCGAGGGTGGGGAAGACTGGGCGGAGGGGGCAGCAGGGGCTGCCGAGTTTCCTGAGTGAGAGACACGGCAAGGCAAGGGCAAGAAGGAGAGCCAAGAACTGTATAGGTATATATAAGACGTTGGATAGAGAGCAAAGAGGAGAGCGTGAACAAAGGAGATATATATACTAAAGGCCACTAACGGCCAAGACCGACCGCTAGGGATAAGCTTCCCGAAGACACGCTATAGATAGGCTTCCCGAAGATAATGGAAACCTAAAGCAACACAGGTGTGACACTATCCCCCCTTTAGGCCGGAGCTCCAGCGACAAAGATAGAAGATAGGAGACAGACATAGAAACAACAATAAGGCAATAGCAACAACAATAGCAAGGCGTGACAAATACACCAACAAACACATCAACACCTCGACAACACATCGACAACACTGTCTTCAGCAATCCCCCCCCTCTCTCCTATAGCCTATAACCACCACGGCAACAACAACAACAACAACAACATCACGCTTCTGCTGGCCGGGGCTTTCGGGGATAGCGTTGATGGAACAGGGTGACCAAGTCTTGCGCGTTCTCCAAGTCTCCTGCAGGCTGCCACGTGGCTTCCTCGTCCCCCACCCATCGTACCTTGTACTGTACCCGTCCGTATCGTTTCCTCAAATCCAGTAACTCCTCCACCTCCCACTCCTCTTCCCCATCGACCACTACAGGGGGTGGTGGGGGGTACCTCTGTCCAGGTAGTGGGTCGTCTGCGGCGGGTTCGATTTCTGATACGTGGACTACCGGATGGCGTTTAATGTCTTTGGGAAACTTCAACCGATAGGCATAGGTTCCTACGCTTGCCAATATCTCGTAGGGGCCCAGGAACTTGTAGTCTAGTTTACGGGAGGGCCGTTCCATTCGGAAATGCCGACTGGATAGCCACACCTTGTCTCCTGGTTGGTAACGCGGAGCTGGTAGCCTCGACTCATTTGCGTACTCTGCCTGCCTAGTTTGGGCATATATCAGCTCGGCCTTCAGGGTGGAGTGAAGCTCAGCAATTTCGGTTGCGAACTCTTTAGCGGGAGCAATCTCCTTTGCCTTTCGCAAGGGTGCTAGGGAGCTGACGAATTGAGGGTGCCAGCCATAGTTTGCCATGAAAGGGGATGTCTTCAGTGACTCGGAAGAATGATTGTTAGCTGCAAACTCGCAAGTGGCTAGTAAAGATACCCAGTTATTCTGTTGGTAGTTGGTATACACCCTCAAGTATTGTTCCATAATTGCATTCATCCTCTCAAATTGGCCGTCAGTCTGTGGGTGATAAGCCGTCGATAGGTGTACTTCGATTCCCAACAGTTCGCAAAAAGTCTTCCAGAAGTCCGAGACGAATTGGGGGCCACGGTCGGAGACAATCGATAGTGGGAGGCCATGGTAGCGGAAAACGTTATTCAGGTAGAGAACGGCCAGTTCCTGAGCAGAACAGGTATCGCGGCAGGGTATAACATGCCTCATCTTCGTCAATCGATCTACTACCATCAGGATTGCATTGAAGCCTGAATCCTCCGGCAGTCCCGTGACAAAGTCCATCGTCAGGTGTTGCCAGGGTTGGTCCGGGATCTCCAGTGGCTTCAGGGTCCCATAGGGTGCATGGCGGGTGGGCTTTGCTCTCTTACAGATATGACAGTTCCGTATGTACCTTTCCACATCCTTCCGCTGGTCAAGCCAGGTATATTGTCTGTTTAGCAGCTCTAACGTCTTAGCTACTCCGGGGTGGCCCGCGGCCAAGGTGTCGTGGTATTCCCTGATTAGTCTCAATCGTAGTTTGTCATCCGCGGGTACGTAGAGGCGGTCTAAGTGGTAAAGGAGGCCGTCTTGAGTCGTGCATTCAGCCAGGGAAATCTTCGTGTGGCGGCGCTTGTTGGTTTCTATGGCGGTGATGATATCTCCAACCAAGGCATCCTACTCAGAAGCCAACTTTACCTGCTGCCGTAGGTTATCCTCTGGGTCGGTGTCAGCAAGGATATTGGCTGATAAATCGAGATTTTGTGGTTTTAGTACCACCTGATTCTGGTACTTCAGGCGTTCATCCCCCCCTTTTGGGAGATCTCCTGATCTCCTGGTCAATGCATCTGGCTTACCACCAGCCTTCTCGGGTCGGTACTTAATCCTGAAGTTGAATCGTGAGAGGAACTCCGACCACCTAGCCTGCCGGCGGTTCAATAGCTTGGTAGTTGTGAAGTACTCTAGGTTCTTGTAGTCGGAGAGAACTTCTATTACCCCCTTCGCTGATTCCAAGTGTGGCCTCCACTCTTCGAATGCACGGATGATAGCCATCAACTCCTTGTCATAAATCTCATAGTTGCACTCTGCCGGAGAGTGCTTCTTAGAGAAGTATGCCACTGGGTAGAGAATGCCATCACCTTCATTATACTGGGAGAGGATACCCGCTGAGACATAGTCGGAGGCATCAGTCTCCACAACACATTCACGATCTGGGTCGAAGTGGGCTAGGATCGGGGCAGAGCAGAAGGCTTCTTTTAGGTTTTCGAAGGCTGATTGAGCTGCTGAGTTCCACTGAAACTGCTGATCCTTTTTCGTTAGTACTGTGAGGGGGGCCACTATCTTGGAATACCCCAGTATGAAACGTCGGTAGAAGTTCGCAAATCCTAAGAAGGCTTGTACATCTCTGAGGTTGGCCGGAGTCTCCCATTCCTGTACTGCGGCAACCTTTGCGGGGTCCATTCTAATCCCTTCCGTGGTGATAATCAAGCCTAAATACTTTACTTCCCGCACATGGAATTCACATTTCTCCGGTTTAAGGTATAGTCCCGCCTGTTCGAGTTTCTCCAGGACTTGTCGGACATGAATCTTATGTTCTGCTAGGGAGTCTGAGTAGATCAAGATGTCATCCAGATAGGCTGTACAGAATACATCGAGGAAGTCCCGCAGAGTATCGTTGATAAAGTGTTGGAAGGAGGCAGGGGCATTGGTTAGGCCGAAGGGCATAACATTATATTCGAAGTGTCCGTACCGGGTACGGAAGGCCGTTTTCCATTCTTCGCCCTCAGCTATTCGTACCAGATTGTAGGCCCCTCTCAAATCCAGCTTTGTAAACCATTTGGCCTTCGATAACCTACTCAGAGTCTCTTGGATCAGTGGCAGGGGGTATCGGTTTTTTACTGTTATCTCGTTAAGCCCACGATAGTCCACACATAGGCAAAGAGAGCCATCTGCCTTTTTCACAAAGAGAACGGGGGCGCCTGCTGGAGACGAGCTGTGTCGAATAAAGCTTTTGCTGAGGTTCTCTTCTAGATACTTCTTCAAGGTTTCCAGTTCAGTTCGGGACATCCCATAGAGAGGGCCGTAGGGGGGGGTTTTCCCTTCTGCTAATGGAATAGTATGATCATATGGCCTATGTGGGGGGAGCTTCTCTGCAGCTTTCTCTGAGAATAGGTCAATGAACTCATGGTATTCTTCTGGTATCAGGGCCTTCCATTCCTCCTTGGACCGTAGCTTATTGATGGCTAGATTGACCTCACAGATGGAGAGGGTATGAGCCTTCAACTTGTGTCGTTTGGTAAGGTAAGCGAATACTCCTGCTCCGATGAAGCTGATATTTAGGGGTTTTGGGGGAGTCGCAGCGTCGATATCGACATGGGTTGTCTGACGTACCACTTGGGCTGGGTCATCTATCGGGGGTGGTAGCGCGCATAGCCCAGTAATGGTAGCTTTCGGGCATCCGTAGTGCTTCTGGCAGTAGCTGCTATTAAACTGTAGGGTGTATGAGCCAAAGTTGACTGACACATCATGCATTCTAAGCCAGGGGATACCCAGAACAATAGGGTATTTGAGTTTCGTGATGAAGAGTGGGAGGGTCTCGTTGTGGTCTCCAAGGGAAGCTGGAAGGCATGCGATGTCGGTGATAGCTCCAGAGGAGATAGGGCGTCCGTCTATAACATCTAAAATACGGGGTTTTTTGAGCTTTGAGGTAGGTATGGTGAATTTGCTGACAAAGGCCTGGTCAATGAAGGCGATTCCAGATGCTCCACAATCTACGAGTGCTGATGTAGCAATTGTTTTCCCATTAAACGATATAGAGATAGGTACAACAAAGTGTTCGCCAAACAGGCGGGATTCATCAACAGAAGTAGCAGAGACTGAAAAGGACGACAGAACCAAATGACCTTGAGCAGGTCCCTTGCTAGTGTCAGTGACTAGGCAAGGGACGTCTCTTTTCCCGGCTCCTCATCGGTTGCTGCATGGCTGAACTCGGATATAGCATGGACGGCTAGTGGGCAGTTTTTTCGTAAGGGGCAAGCGGCTATGAAATGGTCCCCCTTTCCGCACGCAATGCAGAGACCATTATCACGGCGGCGATCTCTTTCTGCTTGGGTAAGGCGGGGCCTGCCAGAGGACAGGTCCATGGGTGTAGACCTACCAGCCACAAACGATGGGTGTGCCGACTTGTTAGCAGGGGCGGATGTCTGTTGAGTAGGCTTGTTGGTAGGTGTCTGTTGAGGTTGGTGCTGGTGTTGGGGGGTACGAGTGATTGCTGGCATGAAGGTCTTTGACCTAATGTGCAGTCTGGCTAGCTTTTGCTCCACGCGGCTGGCCTGGTCAATGAGTTCATCGAGGGTTGTCGCATTTGGGGAGCTAATTAGTGCCTACTGAATCTCGTAGCTGAGCCCTTCCTGAAACTGGTCTAGTTTTGCCTGGTCGTTCTATAGGACTTCGGCGGCCAACCTTGAGAATTCTGCCACATACGTGGACAGATCATTGTTTCGTTGTTTTAGGGCTCGTAGAGCCCGAGTAGCGGTGCCCACCGCATCTGGGTCTCCGAAGGCTCGATCCAAGATAGTGAAGAGAGCTTGGACGCTGTCGAGGTTTATACCTGTATCCAAGACATATGGCTGGATTTGGTCAGCAGCCTTTCCTTCCAGCAGGGCAAAGACATATGACAGGCGGTGCTGAGTGGAGGGGAATCTGGCTGCGTCCCCGTTAAGCTTGAGGTTGATCGCGTTTTTCCAGGACTTGAGGCGGGTCCTGTCGCTATTGAACTTCGGGGGGGTAGGGAGACTTTCGGTCTTAGGTGCTGGGGCGGTCACTGCCGTGGGAGCTGGTGTTGGGGCTGTTGTTGGGGCGAGGGCCGCCAGAGCACGGTTGAGGCTCTGCACAGTCGTTCGCTCATGGGTGAGCGCAGTGATTGTTACTTCGAAGTCTTCGCGGAGGGCAGTAATCTCGTCGTCGGTAGACCCCAGTCGGCGCTGTGCGCTCTGGAGGTCTGCGCCCAATTGTGCCCCCACGGCATGAGTAGCCGTGAAGATGTCAACAATTTCTTGGCGGTAGGCTATAAGTGCTGTCGGGTCGGAGGGGATTGGCATGGCTCGCCAGATCTCAAATCTGGCGCCTGGCGGGGGGGTTTCTTGTTGGGTGGTGGTGGTCTCAGACATGGCAGCGTATCGGTTGGTCAGAATGATCCAACGTAGTGTAACGAGGCAGGAGGGGGCGAGGCGACCAAGGGATATACCGGGCAGGGCAAGGGGCAATGGCACAGGCAACACTCACGTAGGGTAAGCTATGCGAGGGTGGGGAAGACTGGGCGGAGGGGGCAGCAGGGGCTACCGAGTTTCCTGGGTGAGAGACACGGCAAGGCAAGGGCAAGAAGGAGAGCCAAGAACTGTATAGGTATATACAAGACGTTGGATAGAGAGCAAAGAGGAGAGCGCGAACAAAGGAGATATATATACCAAAGGCCACTAATGGCCAAGACCGACCGCTAGGGATAAGCTTCCCGAAGACATGCTATAGATAGGCTTCCCAAAGATAATGGAAACCTAAAGCAACGCAGGTGTGACATGAGTAGTCTGAGAAGGAGATTCTAGAGGGGAATTCGTGCTCCTTTTATACTCATTTAACAACGTATCTAACAGTTCAGGATATATAGGATACGGCACTTACCACGAGGCAGTACTACATGAGTCATAGGGAATACATAAGTCATAGGAAATATGAGTCATAGGAAATATATAAGTCATAGGAAATGTAAGTCATAGAAAATATATAAGTCACAGGAAATATGAGTCCTAGGAATGGCGCTATGCTGAGGCTATGCTATATCCTTAAGGGTATACACAAGATGGCCAGTTCTACTGAATAACTAACTACCAGATTCGGTAGTTATGGAATAATAATAAATATAGAAAATATGAGATAAATAATAATAATACGAAATAACATCTTTTATTACACTTCCCCACTTTGAACAGCTTTTAATATATTAGTAATTCTATTCTGCAATCCTAGCTTCCACGCGTCCTATCTTAAGGGATAGTTGAAGTATATTGGTATTGATGTATTTGTCATTAGGGATTCGTTCATAATGCAGTCCCATTCTTATTGAATAAAAGCTCGAGTTTCATCTCTTGTCTGAGGTCCTTGTTTTCCTCTTTTAGTACATCGTCTCTTGAAGGTGTCTTCTAGACTTCCTCTAACCCAGATATCCTAAAGGATTTCAGTAGTAATATCTTTGGCATTTACTCAGAAATCATATTCTACAGTATATCCTAACCATCTGACCTTGTATTAACATTTACCAGATCATGGTGCCGTTCTGAATTCTAATACTTTTTCAACTTCATATCGATCATCATTAATTGGTCCTAGTTTCAGAGGTCATCTGTTAGGGAACTAAGTATGATCATTTTAATAATATAGTTTGAGTTTTGAAATATGAAAGGTATGATATATGAGATTGAGGTCAGGTTGAGGTGATAAGTCCAGACTATAATTATTTCGAGCATGATTAGTAGATATAATTAAGAAAGGGCCTAGCCATCGAGGTTTTAACTTAGGTGAAATGTTTGGTACGTTTATATTTTCCCAAGATAACATAACCTGTTGTCTAACTGAGAACTTAGCTATATTATAACGTTTGTTCACTTGTGTCGCTTGTGTCTTCTTGGCATTATAGAGTGCCTGTGAAGTGTTGTTATGATATTCATTTGCTGGTGTAAATGCATTGATAGGACAAGATAGTAGGGAGGCTCCTTGATGTGTACTAATTCCTAGTAAAGTAGTAAAGGGACTACTTTTTCTAGTATTATTATATCTAGAGTTCAGTTTTAACTGAATCTTAGGTAATTTTTGTAGTCAGTTAGATCCTTCGACTTTACATGCTCTTGCTACTTACAAGATTTCCTTATTTACAATCTCAGATTAACTATCTGTATAAGGGTGATACATAGTAGATAGTTCCAATCTGATTCTATTCTTCCTAGCCTAGTCCTGGAAGTGTAATGACATGAAAAGAGTGTCATAATCAAAAATAATATATAAAGGATATCCCATAATTGGGACTATATGAATATCAAAAGAAGCGGTATATTGTTCTGCTGTAAAATTGTCAGGAATAGGGATAAGAAACTTAAATCCTGATTGTCTATCGACAATCATCCAAAGGCGTGAAATACAGACAATATATTCTTTATCAGTCGGAATGTTTAGATATAAAAGAGAACATTTGATAAAAACAGGAGCTAACTTAAGGAAATCTATCAAAATATCTGACTATGGTCTTTCTGGTACATATAAAGGAGTGACTAGTCCAAGAGGTGGTTTGTTGGAATACTTTATCTATTGACAAGTATCACAACTTCTGATGTACTGCTTGACCGACTCAGAGAAGGACTGGTATTAGTATCGGTCAGTAAGATATTTCATAGTTTTCTCAATTCCCTATAAGCTGTTACTTCATGTACTTCATTGATTACTAGCTCAAGATAGTTCTTACCTTCAACATTGAATATGGTAGGCAAGACCAATCTCCATTGTCTGTGTATATTCCTAATATATAAGAATCCATCTCTGATCTTATAATCCTTATGCTGTTCAGAAGTATCATAGTCATCCTTATAGATAGTACATACCTTCATATATGCTTAGTATACTTCCTACATTCTATCTCTAAGATCTAACTATTGTGTGATAAAGAAGTTCTTGTTGTCTTTCTAACCATTAGTGATATGCTTATTATCGATAAGCTTGTCGAGAGTTAGTTCAATTCGCTAGTTAAAATCGATAACTATGGGTTTCTTCTTTTCACAGATAGTAGTATTATGTCCTGGTCGTTTGCAGAAATCACAATGGTATCTGGAGAATCGGGATAATTTAAGAATGATGGTGGGAGTTTCATCGATTGCTACTCACTTTTAAGAATAAGTAGTGACTGCTACAGTCTGGAAAGCATTATCATTACTTCCAGAAGAGATTGGTGTAGGGTTCCATAGTTGTTGAGGTGCGATTAGTGCGTTTCAGCAGATTTCTCTTATATAGTTGTTGAGTACTTCTTCACGAAAGTTAGTGGGAGGAGAAGCAGAAACCGATTCGACTATTTCCTTGTAAGAATCTTGAGCTGCATTGAGGTTGTCCAAACGATTTTTAAGGAATTCCTTTTCCTTCTGAAGAACTGAATCCGTAAGGGTATAGTTGAGGCTGCTGTGTCCCAGGGTATTGCAGATAGGACAGATTTCAACTACAAATGTGTGCTTCTGCATCATGTGAGAGCTGCCATGTATGGGACAGTAAAAATCTTAGTACGCAGACCAATGCATATACTTATATTACTGATAGTTTGTATAGATAAGGGTGATGTCAATAGGGGTTGGTGTTGATGGAAAAGTCAAGGGCTCCTTTTCTTCATCTTTAGTTGCTTCTTGTAGAATAGGTTCTACCTTGGGTTCTTTAGTATTATTGAGTTAGTACCCATTAAATAATTCAGTGTTGATAGAAGTGAGAGATCCTTCGTCGGAGGCTTCCGACTTGTAACTGAGTACTTTGTACTCATAGTCGTCTTCTGCTTTACCTTCGGTATCATAGTAAGGGTAAGAAATATAGTATCCGAACTCTGCTGCCCTTCTATTGTACTTATTATAGTCGTAATTGACATGCTGGAAGTTGATAGCTCTGCAAGAAACCCTTTTGGATGATGAAATTTAGGGTTTTGGAGAAGAAGTTAAGGCATTAGTATAAAGATGAGGAGGAGGGTCGATACTAGTAGGAATATAATCATCCTCAATAGTGGGAACGTTGGGGTATTTATACTTTCTCAATAAAGCATCTGCTATCAAGTTTTCTTTTCCTGCTGTTTGCTGAATTTCATAGTTAAATTCCATAAGGAGATCCTGCCATCGTCTGAGTTTCTAGCTTATAGGTTTCTGAGTATGAAAGGTGACCAATAGTTTGTGATCTGTAAGGATAGTAAATTTGTGACCTTTGAGTTGTATTTTAAAAAATTTTAATGAGTCAATAATTGGCAATAATTCCTTTTAGAAGGTTAGATAATTTAATTGAGCTGGATTAAATTTTCTGGAGTGGAAGTATGATAGTCTAATATGAGTAAGGGGGCCTTGACCAATCCAAGATCCTAGACCTATATCACTAGTATCATAAATTAAATATTTAGGTTCGGTAGATACATTATTCCAAGGTTTTAAAATATAAGGAGAATTCACAAGTTCTTTCAGTTTTTCAAAGGCTGCGTCATGCGTGTCTGTACATTCCTATTTCTTAGTTTCTCCTTATAATTCCGATAGTGTACTTACATAAGATGCCAAGCCAGGAATAAAATAACTAAGATAATTAATAATTCCAAGAAAACTTCAGAGGTCTTTCTTCTTCTTAGGAGTGGGAAAGGTTAATATTGTTGTTCTCTTTATAGGATCAATGTGTAGTCTATCTAAAGCTAAAATATGACCTAAGATTTTTAGTCCATCTGTAAAGAATTAACATTTGCTTATTTTCAGAAAGAATTCTTCATCTTATAAGTATTGTAATACTATCATAAAAGTAGTAACATGCTATTCATAAGTCTCAGTAAAAATAATAATATCATCAATATAGACTATTAAATCCTTGTAAAGCCTATTCTTAAATACTTCATGCATTACTTAAACCATAGTAGCTAGTGCATTACAGTCTCCTTGTTATATGACTCTGCTTCTATAATATCTTAAATATATCAAGAATGTAGAGTGTTTCTCTAATTCTGGATCAATTCTGATATTATGTTAGCCATCCGCTAGGTCTAACTTTAACTAAATGGGATTTACCGCTACTAGTTCAATTAATTCATTAATGTCAAGTAGTAGTTTATAGTCTAGTTCGACTACGAGATTGCGGTCTCGACAGTCATTGACGAATCTGGCTTCTTTCGGTTTATTTCTCTTGAAGATGGTGAACATAGTAACTGCGTTGGTATCATTTTTAGCTCGGTAGATTCATTCTGTCTTCTCGTCTCTAGTAATTCTATCATAGATTTGTTGTCTGAATCGGTAGCCTAATAGTCTATATCGTGGTATCCATGTTACTCTGGGTTTTGGTTTGATATAGTGGTTGACTTTTCTGAGAGGTGGTAAGTCTTATGGAATTTCTTTTGGAAATAATTTAGGAAATTCTATTATTGGATTAAATTGCTTTTGCATAGATGAGACTGCAGTTATAATATCTGCTTCGATATCGGTATCTTCCACTTCACTAATGGTATCCTAACCATCTAGTTCACTGTAGTCTGTAACTGTCTTATAAGTTACTTCTAAGTATATACTTCTAATTCCACTTTCAATAGTTCTAGAACTTTTCTATGTTTTTAAGGGAAAATGAGTAATATTTTCAAGCTGAATAGTAACTGGTTCCTAATCTGCAGAGATTATAGCATGAACCTTGGTAAGTATAGGTTTCCTGAGAATCATATTCCAGTTATTGAGGTCTGTTATATAGAAGGTACATTCTTCTATATATCCTATCCAATCTAACTTGATTGTACACGTCTTATCAATTGTTGCCTTAGATCCTTTCACAGCTGTACTTAAGGATATTTTCTTAATACTCTTTATCAGTATTTCGTACAAGTATATAAATACAGAGTTGATCAAATCTCCTTCTTTGGTTTGAAGATCTATCAATGCCAGAGCTGGTCGGTTGTTTGCTCTAATATAAACTTTATTATAGTCAATTAGTTATATCGACAAGAGTCATTCCTTGATTTTATCCTCATTGACTTTCGATACAGCGATTGTAGCGAGATCCTATGCTATGGTTTACAAGGGTACCTTATTCTGTCACTTCCTACAATCTTTGTAAGAATGTTCGGAATTCCTTTCCATAGACATTTCTTATTTCTTATCAATTGTATCCTTATATTATTATCCAATTTTTTTGTGATGGTATCCCAATCGGATTCTTTTTGTCTGTCATAATTGGTTTTAAAGGAGGGTTTGTTGCTATTGCTATAGTTTGATCCTTATCGATTATGGTCTCTGGGATGATTTTGGTCTTGATTAATTAATTTTTGATTTTGTCAGCAGAGTCCAGTTGGTATATGTGGTAGGGCAATTTCTTTCTTTAACGCTTTGTATGACTCTGCTTGATGAACTAGTTAATCATATGTCCATTCGTCTTTAATTAATGGAATTAATATTGCCAACATATATACAGGTAGGTGATTAAGAAACTTCTTTCTTTTGACTTCTTCTGATATTGATTGTTTACCCTTAGTATCAATCAATTTAATTTGTATTTCGGTAAGCCAGTTGGCAAATTGTTTGATACCCATATATCGTCCATCCTTGTAAGGTGTGGCAGTTTCCCATTGCTTCTATAAAATGTCTTTGCTAGTAGATAGTATTAGAAAATCTCTAAGTACCATTATAAAGCTGAAGAATTTTGCCTTCTTCTCTTTATCTCTCAGATATTGATTATAGGTTATAAGCACACTTTCTTAAAGTAGAAATCCTAGAATTTCTAATACTTCGGTCTTCTCTAAATCAATTCCTTTTATCTTTAACTAGCGTTGGACTGCCATAGCCCAAGAGTCGAAATATTATAAGTGTCGCTATTTCTTATCAGTGCTGTCTAATTTTTCTGGTGAATCGATTTTGATTCCTTTGATTTTCTTAGGTAAAGTGAGGTTGTTTGCCAAAATTATTCCAGTGGTAGATTCCTATTATTGATGTTCTACCAATTTTCCTTGTTAAGTCCTTTTAAGTTTGGGTATACTGGCTACTGATGAAATACTATCATTTGAGTCAAAGCTATCACTTAGATCATTGTCATTTGGTCTACCTTGTTGTCCAAATTGTTGTTATTGTTGTTGATCAGTATTTTCATTTTCTCCACTATTGCTGTTATTATCTTTATCTTTTTCATTATCGTCTAGTTCTTGTATTTCGTCTGGAGGAGGTGGAGGAGTTTTGGAGCTTCCTGCTTCTTGTGCTGATGCAGTATTCTTTTGAGTAGACTCTTTACCTTTGCCCTTATCCTTCATTGGAGTTCAAGCAAATATTTCGGATAATCCTGGGATTGGCTTAAGATAATGTTCTGCTGAAGTGGAAATTTCTTGCAGGTGAGTACCACTTAGCATAAAGGCCATTAATTCATCCCAATTTTCTATAAGCCAATGTTTCTGTTTCAAAAGTCTTACTATTAGTTTTCTTAGTTCCTCTTTAAGAAATGCTCCCAGTTCCAAATCCTTTTTTCTAAATAGATATAGCATTTGCCATAAATAATGTCTTATTGCTACTTCCATTAAGAGTCTAGTATCCACAGGATAATATTCCTGTGTTACTCTGAGAATTTATATATATTTTAAGATTTTATATATATGGGGTATATGTTTATCAAAAAATATTTTTATTGATTAGGGAAAAACTATTTTAAATATGATTTCATAGTCTGATGGATAATCAGACATAGGTTTCAGAGTTATTTTTTCTTTATAACTTAGATCTATTACTCCTTCTGTGGCAGGATCGATGATTCTGGTCTTTTTGGGAGTGTGTTTGACTAATTCTTGAATTTCTTTTTATAATATAGTCAAATGTCTTAACCTCTTGGTCTGTTATCCAGCTCCAAATGCCATTTTGTCTGATGCTGATTCTTATTTAGGTTTACTTTGATGTCGATTATCACTCCACAACCTATTGGATTTGATTGACAAATTCGATCTTTAAGCTACTTTTCCACTTTAGTGCCTTACTATTCTGGTGGTATTGTTGAAGAAGATTTATTGGATATCTGCTCGACTGAGGATAATATTGGCTCGGTTGATAGTGATGCTAGTATGGCAGCTTGGCAGAGTCCGAATACATTTTACGGACCTGATTCGTCTCCTACTTCTGAGTCGTCCAGTAAGAGTGTTTTCTTTTCTGATTATAATGTCAAAGTAGATGTTGAAGGTGTTGAGACTTTCGTTGAGATGTTGTCTAGTATGGAAGAGGCAATTCGTGAGCCGTAGGATAATGATCATTTTCTTGTTGCACCGATTCTTCCTAGGACCTATGGTACCGGTTTTTTATTTATGTACTATATTTTTCACTTCCAGTGTGGTATTTTGGATTGCCAGGAGTGCAAGTTTCTTTGTCGACGATATTGGAAAAAGTATCAAGAACGGGGGTAGGATACTTTTATATAGGGAACCACTACCTATTAGAGCTCTACTTAGCTTACTTCTAAGTCTTATGGTTATACTGCAGTTGAGAGTCTGATATCTTATTAGTTATTATGGTAGCTAGCTGAATTTATAATGTCATTGTTGTATTCGAGATATACTATACTAAAAAGTGTAAGAGAGTATTATCAAGGTCGATTAGGCCTTAAGATGAGAGGTTATATGTAGTAGAAATTAACTTTGGATGTTAAAAAAAATATAATAAATAATACTAGATAGTAGTTATTCGGTACCGTTTATACAATCTATATCTGCTATAATGGATATATGTATATACTGGTTCTTCTGAGGAATTGCCTCAGAAGGGTAGTAGTTATCAAGTGGAGAGTTCCTTTAGAAACGTTAATTAATAAGTATAATCTCTACTTAGATTATTGCTAACTAACTGATCTGTAGTTGGTTGTTGTTTGTCTGAGTAGTTTGAGGAGGAGATTTTAGAGGGGAATTCATGCTTCTTTTATACTTGTTCAATAACATATCTGATAGTTCAGGATATATAGGATACGGCACTTGCCGCGAGGTAGTACTATATGAGTCATAGGGAATATATGAGTCATAGGAAACATAAGTCATAGGAAATATATAAGTCATAGGAAACATGAGTCATAGGAAATACATAAGTTATAGGAAACATGAGTCATAGGAACGGGGCTATACTGAGGCTGTACTACATTCTCGAAGGTATATATGAGATGGCTAGTTCCACTAAATAACTAACTACCAGATTCAGTAGTTATGGAATAATAATAAATATAGAAAATATGAGATAAATAATAATAATAAGAAATAATATCTCTCATTATACCTTTGTATTATGACAATATTGACTTCGGAGGCATAACAATATTAACTTTAGAAGTATAATAATATTTACTTCGAAAGGATGACAATATTGACTTCAGAGGCATAGTAATGTCGACTTTGCAGGTATGGCAATATCGACTTCAAAGGCATAGTAATGTCGACTTCGGAGGTATGGTAATATCAACTTTGGAGGCATAGGAGTATTGATATTGGAGGTATGGCAGTATCGACTTAGGAGGTATAGCAGTATCATCTTTGAAGATATAGTAATATTAACTCTAGAAGCATGGCAGTATCAACTTCAGAGATATAGTAGTATCGGCTTTGGAGGTATAGTAATGTCAGCTTTAGAGGCATGGCAATATCGATTTCAGAAGTATGGCAGTATCGACTTCGGAGGCATGACAATATCGTCTTCAGAGGTATATCAGTATCAATATCGGAAATCAGGCAATACTTATATGGAAGGCATAACAACCCTCCTACCTATACGAACCGAGCTTGCCAGGTTGCCTAGATAATCCTGTAAGAAAGGTTAGCTATATATGTATACATTGAAGGTCTGGTAATACTCTCATCTAGATTGTAGTTCTTTACTTTCATTGATTTAGGTTATAGTAAATATCCTAAATGCCCTTATATATATTGTTCATGAATATCCCAAATACTCTTCAGATGTATAGTTACTATTGCAGCAGTAGCTGCTGTATGGCAATGGTAGGGAAATATGAGGTATGCTAGTTTACCAGCCTAACTAGATATAATTAATACTGCCCTTGTATAGTGGCTTAGTAGTATCAGCTTAGACTGGTAATACCAACTACAGTTTTTAACCTAGTACTGATCTATAATAGTGAAACGATCCATATTAACTACTTCTATTATAACACATATTCCAAAATACTATATTAGCTAGACATCCTCTACAGACCAGGTAAATTGTTTCCTAATACTCTTGAATATACTCTATAATATATATACACTAGGTAATTAAATAACTTATGTAAAGCCATTATATATACCAATCTACCTCAAAAATGATAAAATTGTACCCCCCCTCTTAGTATGACCCCTTCACTCACAGATATAATGAACTAACAAGTCTATATAGTACCAGTACTTTAACTTAGTATCTATATTTATGTAAGGATATAATATATTAGCATAGTACTATATAAAAAGTTATTGTTGTTCAGTACCTAATATATATAATTCAGCTATTTCGAGCTTTTGGACCATGTCTGTCAGTTTTTCAGTATTTTAATCCTTCTTGACTTTTTATATCTTCTATAGCCTCTTTATTAATCTATTTGTATAACTCCTATATCCTATATACTCTATGCACCCTCACTTTCTACCTTATATCCTTATATACTACACACTAGACTTGATTAGGCTACTTAATGATTATTTTATACTATATTTTTCTTTATATATAATACATATATATAAGGTTTCTTGAATATTTTTTAACCAAATCAATACTCATTTATATCTGTAGCTCCCAGAGGGGGGGTATAGGAAGCTTATAGCCTATACTTCCAGATTTGCTTAGGAAATCTCTGTCTATTGTAATCTAGGGGCCTCTGTCCATTGCAATCTGAAGGCTTTGTCTATTGTAGTTTAGACATCTTTATCTATTATAGCAACTACATTTGCCTCATGTAGTAGTTCATATAATATTTTAATTATGGCTCATAATTATCTAGCTGGCTTAGCATATAATATCTATCTAGGTATATAGATTTTCATCCGTATATAGCTCTTGAAAGGCTTTCGAGACTATCTTATATATAACTATCTAGTCTGGCTTATTCCTTATATATAGCTGCTTTAGGTTCTACTAAATAGCTATAATATCACATTTCTGCTATAAAATATAGAGCTTAAAATATTATTTATATACTCTATGTCATATCTCTAGCTATTTCAATATCTTTGGACTGTTCTAAGTGAAGTACACCTTCATTAAGCTTATATCTACTCCCACTATTATCATATTACTATAGGTATACTATTCTTATGACCAGATTACTTAGTTATCTAGATAATTCAATATTATAGAGTAAAGAGACCTATATTACTAGGCCTATGAGATAACAGAATATATAGAGTATAGTGAATATAAGAATGGTACAAAATAAGTGGTGAAGAGGCTATAGAAGATATGAAAGGTCAAAAAGGATCAAAATACTAAAAAACTAGTAGATATAGTCTAAAAGTTTGAAATGGCTGAATTATGTATATTAGGTGCCAAATAATAATAACTTTTTATATAGTACTATGCTGATATATTATATTCTAATATAAATATAGATATTAAGTTAAGGTGCTAGCACTATATAGACTTGTTAGTTTATTATATTTATAGGTAAAAGGGTCACACTGAAGGGAAAGAGGTAATTTTATACTTTTTGAAGTAGATTAGTATATATGATGGCTTCATATAAGTTATTTAACTACTTAGTGTATGCATATTATAGAGTATATTCAAGAGTGTCAAGAAACAATTTATTTGGTCTGTAGAGGATATCTAGCTAGTATAGTATCTCAAGATATGTATCATAGCAGGGGTAGTTAATATGGATCATTTCATTATTATGGATTGATACTAGGGCAAAAACTATAGTATCATTATATAGCTAAGAATGTACTATGCTTATGTAGGTAATAGTCATATTTAGTATAAGCTGAATATTACTTCTACCTCTATACCTTTGTGTAGATATGAGGTAAGTATGAAACTCATTTTTTTACAACTATAATATTTAACTATTTGTAACCACCTCTATAGCTGATATATATAGTATGATTAGAATGTTGGTTGCCATGATATTGTCACGGCTACTACTCTGATACTCTTTGTTATGATTATTGTTCAGACTAACCTTGAATTATCATACACATAGTGGCTTACGTGTATGATGATTAGATGATAGTAGATTACTTGGGAAGTTTTAATAGTCAGTATGTTCCACTATATTCTGTATTAGGCTTACTACGTAGTAACTGGTTAGTGATAGAATGCTATGGAAGCTAGTTAGCGATAGAATATCATAGAAACTATAAGTAATTATTACTTGAGATGTAAGTATTATTATGATTGTATAATCTCTTGTTCTCTTTCTCTCCTCTTCTTCCCTATGTAACGTCTTGTATCTATCTTTGAATACAAGCACTACCTTTTGCTCATAGTCTTTACTATATGCACTCTTTAAAGTCACGTTCATCGTTATAGCTGTTACACTACGTTGCATTGATATATTACTCTAATGAGCGTAACGACCATAGCTATAATGTCTACGACCCACTAGCCTATTATTGAGCTCTCTGCAGAGGTCACTAACCTCCTAGTAAGACTTTATATTGATCTTACCTCTTCGAATAATGATTATACTACTATTATTAACAATACTATTAGACTTCTAGACTTTTTAATGGCCTTACTAAACCATTGAGAAGAAATTCTTACCATGCGAGCCTAGATTAATGACTTATAGTACTAGCTTAGTGAATGACCTGCTACTAGTGGAAGTCAAGTAACAGACTAAGACGAGGTTTTAGGAGAAGCCAGGGAGGTGGTAGAGATTCAGGAAATGGCTATCAACAATCTTTATATGCAACTTGCTGACATACAAGCCATTAACGTGCACTTTACCCAAGACAGCCCTATAAGATGTCAAAGCAAAAAGATTTCAAACCCTGAGAAGTTTATAGGTAAGGATCGAGCTAAGTTACGTTTCTTTCTTACCCAACTGCACCTAAAGGTAGGCACATATAGCGATGAGCAAGCAAAGCTGCGTTTAGCTATTAACTATTTGGCAGACGAGGCACTTGATTAAGTTATGTCATATGTACAGGAAGATCGAATTAACCTCGTCAACCTCGCTGCTCTCATCACCATCTATAAGAATACATTTGGCAACCCCAACAAGATTAGGGATGCCGAATATAAACTCACTATAATTACATAAGGGACTAGAGATTTTACTACTTATTTTGCTGAATTTCAAAAATATGGTATAGATGTTACCTGGAATAAGGATGCAAAGTTGTCTGCCCTCAAACATGGCCTCTTCTACTGCCTACAACAAGACCTTCTTCCTATCTATCTAGAGCCTGCTACCTTTCATGAGTTTGTGGCCACTTGCAATTATTTAGATACAAAATATCAGGCTTTGCAAACTCAGTTAGGGCCTCGACCTCCATTGCCCACTTGTCCTACACCCTGTACTACTATAATGACAACAACAACCCTAACTACTCCTTTGACTTCCATACCTTCTATGGCTACTAGCACTCACTTAAGTTCTATGGACTTTTCATCAGGAAAGAAAAAGATTTCGCAGGAAGAACAAGCTAAGTAAGTGGCAGAGGGCAGGTACTATTATTGTGGAGGACTGGGTCATGGTGTTCATAACTGCCCTCAAACCCAACATTGCTCACTACAAGCCTCCGAAATTACTACTATTACTACAACTCTAGAAACACTGGTAACATCAAAATAGGTATTAAAAGAATAGCCTCACTGCAGAAACATAGTACTGTAATGGGGCCGAATAGGTCTTCCACTTCCTTAAGTATTTCTAGTTAAGCCTTGCAGCCTATGGGGGAAGAAAATTTGAATGGGAATTATTTTTTAGTTAGTTGCGAATTGATTAATAATGGTTCTAAAGTCCTTACTCATGCCTTCATTAACTGTGGAGTAACTAGATTCACTTTCGTAGACGAAGCCTTTGTGAGCTATCATTCATTTTTCTTATTCAAGCTCAAAGTTTCTCAAGTATTGGAAGTTATCAATGGTCGTCCCATAGAATCAAGGACGATAACATACCTTATCAGGCTTTAATTAACTATTCATAATCATGCAGAAGAATTACCTCTATTTGTCATAAAACTTAGTTACTACTCTATTGTTTTAGGTCTTCCATAGCTTCAATATCATAATATTAGTATTCATTTTGCCAAAAATACCCTTACCTTCGACTCTGACTATTGTCTTACTAATTGTTGTAAGAAACCTTTAAGAATAAAAGGCCTATCTATTCCTATTCCAATGAACCCACAAATCGCCTTAATCATAGGCTCTACTTTTAGTAACTCGGTTAGAAAGGGAAGACAGGTAGAAACAGCCTTCTAAATAACCATCCATGAACTTAATATGGCTCTGAAGAATCCGGAGGAACAGCCTATGACTAAACATTACAAAATCAAGAAACTAGTACTTTCTAAATACCATCAATTTCTCCCACTATTCAAGAAGGCCATTGCTGAAGTTCTTCCTCCTCACTGACCCTATGACTACAAAATCCCTCTCAAAGAAGGATTCGCTCCTCCTTTTGGTCCATTATACTTACTATCCAAACTGGAACTAGAGGTCCTTAAAATATGGCTAGATAATAACCTATCCAAAGGATTCATTCATACTTCTTTGTCTCTTGCAGGTGCACTTATTCTGTTTGTTAAAAAGAAGGATAGATCCCTACATCTCTATATCAATTATCATAGCCTTAATGATAGCACCATCAAAAGCTGATACCTACTTCCCTTTATATCAGAAACCTTAACCAAACTCTCCAAGGTATAATACTATACTGCTCTTGATATTCGCAGTGCCTATAATCTTATTTGAATGGCAAAAGGGAAAGAATAGAAAATAGTGTTTCGAACTCGTTATAACCTATATGAGACTTTGGTCATTCTCTTTGGCCTCACAAATGCTTCTGCTAGTTTCTAGTATTTTATTAATAATGTTTTTCATCCTTTTCTTGATAATTTCTGTACAGCCTACCTTGATAATATCTTAATATATAGCACTACTCTGAAGGAACATCAAATATACATTACTCAAATACTGAAAGCTCTCTATAAAGCTAGCCTTTACCTTAAACCTGAAAAGTATGAGTTCTACAAGACGCAAGTTCACTATTTCGGCATGATCATTTCAGTGAATGGCGTCCAAATGGATCTAGCTAAGGTCAAAGCCATAGTAGATTAGATATCCCCAGTTAACCTTCATAATGTTTGTGCTTTCCTATGTTTCACTAATTTGTATTATCAGGTTATTAAAGATTTCTCCAAGATTATAGCCTCTATTGTCAGGTTAATGCAGAAGGATACCCCCTAGCACTAGAGTAATAAATACCAATGGGCCTTTCAATACCTTAAAATGGTATTTACTTCTACTCCTATTCTTTAACATTTTGACCCTTACTGTCAAATTCTAGTAGAAATCAATACATCTGACTATGTTTCTGCCGATATCCTCTCTCAATATGATAATGCAAGTATTCTTCACCCTGTCGTTTATTTCTCTAAGAAACATTTACTAGCAGAATACAACTATGAGATTCACGATAAAGAACTTATAGCCATTGTCTGCTGTTTTGAAGAATGCCGTACTAAATTAGAGTCTACCTCCCTTCCTATTCAAGTACTCTCTGATTACAAAAATTTGAAGTACTTCATAACTACTAAACTTCTTAATCATCGCCAAATATGCTAGTCCGAGTTTCTCTCCTGCTTTAACTTCAAGATCCTATACTGTCTAGGTAAGGCAAGTGGGAAACCTGATGGTTTGACACGAAGATCTAGTGACCTACTTAAGGAGGGGGATGACTGTCTAAAATTTCAGAATCAAGTTATTCTAAAGCCCCACAATCTCTCTCTTAATGCAACTAATGATAGTGACTTGGATATAAGCCTAAAGGAACTTTCTCACCAAGGTTACGAGGCTGACTCACTCTCACATACCCCTTTGGAAAAGCTATGATAAGGAGAGAGATAATCGAAAGACATATCACTAGTAGAATACATGGAAGACGATAGATGATTGAGGTAATAGGGAAAAATATACATACCTAGCTATGACCTCCTAAAACTATGCCTTATTCAGGACTATCACAATATACCAGCTGCGGGACACCTCGGATATTCGAAAACTCTAGAACTAATATTACGACGGTACTAACAGCCGACAATGCAGAAGGAGGTTGACTAGTATGTTCGTAACTACCATACTTGTTAGTATTCTCGAACCTTTCAATATACTCCTTATAGTGTTCTTGGACCTCTTCTAATACCATAAGGAGCTTAGCAGGATATATCAATGGATTTTATTATGGGACTACTATGGTATAATAAGTGCAATACAATCCTAGTAGTCATTTATCGACTAATAAAAATACGTCATTTTATATCCTATTGTGATACAACTATAGTAGAGCAATTGGTAAACCTTTTTATACGATATGTCTTTCACCTCCATGGCCTACCATATACTATTATCTTAGACTATGGAGCCCTATTTGTAGCCATATTTTGGAGAGCCCTATACTGAATTCTCAAAATTAAGTTACTCCTTTCCTCCCCATATCATCCCAATACTAATGGTCAAATAGCACAAATTAATCCTATCTTTGATCAATATCTATGAGTTTATATTAATTATCTTCAGGACGACTGGGAGGAGTGATTGCACCTTATTAAGTTCACTTTAAATAACTATATATCGAAAACTACAAGTATATCTCCATTCTTTGCTAATTATAGTTATAATCTGCTTTGGTAAGCCAAGCTGTTCAGTGACTCACCTGAACCTGAAGTACACAATACTACCCAACTAGCTGCTAAGATCAAAGAGTTAACTATCTACCTACAGGCTGAAATCACTAGAGTACAAACAAGACAACAGGAGTAAGTGGATAAGTAATGACACTCAGCTCCGATGTTCAAAGAAAGAAACTTTGTCTAGTTTAACGCACAGCATATGGTCACTCAGTAACTAAGCAAGAAGTTAGATCATAAACGAATAGGGCTATACAAGATCATTAGGGTCATCTCACCTTATACTTATGAACTCGATTTCCCACCTACAGTGTATTACTATCAAGTTCAATATGTCTCTCTATTAGATCCTGCTAATGACAACCCTCTTCTTGGATAGCACAACCCAGCACCACCGCCAGTCATAGTTGATAACAAGGATGAGTGGCATGTGGAGTAAATCCTTGACTCATAAATCCACTATAAGAGGCTCGAGTATTTAGTCAAATAGATAGGATTTGACACACTAGACTGGGAGCCTACAACTAATGTTAATAAATTACATACTATTGATGAATTCCATACTTATTATCCCAATAAACCTAGACCATTATCTGAAGATGACAGCTGGCCCTCAATAGACTTTGGCCTAAGGCAGAGAAACTGTTACGGCTACTACTCTGATACTCTCTGTCCTAGTTATTGTTCAGGCTAATATTGAGTCATTACACGTGTAGCAGCTTACGTATGTGATGATTAGCTGACGGTAGAATACTTTAAAAGTTCTAATAGTCAATATGTTCTACTATATTCTACATTAGGCTTACTATATGGTGACTAGTTAGCGATAAAATGTCATAGAAGCTGATTAGTGATGGAATGTCATGGAAGCTGCGAGCAATTGTTGCTTGAGATTTAAGTATTGTTACGATTGTACAATTTCTTCTTCTCTCTCTCTCCTCTTCTTCCTCATATAATATCTTGTCTATACCTTTGAATACAAGCACTGCTTTTTGCTCATAGTCTTCGCTACATACACTCCTTGAAGTCACGTTCATCGTTATAGCCATTACAGATATATAGTAGGAATTTATAGATTTGCGACCAACCTATATGATAAGAATTCATGTATTTGCTACTATCATATATTTAAGAAATTTATGTATTTACTACTATGTATATATATATCCTCAGGTTACTATACCATATAGTAAATTTTTACTATATGTATTAGCCACTAATGTATAAATTGCAGATATATATTATAGTTATAAAAAAATAAGTTTTCTACTTATCAGATACCTATACAAAGATAGAGATAGAAATAATATTCAACTACTACCAAATATAACTATTGCCTGTACAGGCATAGCGCATCCTAGGCTATATAACCATAGTAGCAAGTATTGAAAGTCTAAGCTGATACTACCAAGCTGCTATACAAGGGTGGTATTAATAATACCTAGTTAGGCTAGTAAACTAGCGTACCTTGTATTTCCTTGCCACCACTATACGGCAGCTGCCACTATGATAGTAACCAAATATCTGAAGGGCATTTGGGATATTCATTAATAACACAAGTCAGGGCATTTGAGATATTCATTTATAACGTAAGTCAATAAAAGTACAGAACTGCAATCTAGGTGAGAGTATTACTAGGCCTTCGATGTGTGCACATATAGCTGATCTTTCTTACAGGATTATCCAGACAATCTGGTAGGCTCGGTTTACATAGGTAGGAGGGTTGTCATGCCTTTAATATGAGCACTGCCTAACTTCTGATGTCGACACTGCTATGTCTCTGAAGACGACACTGCTATGCCTCCGAAGTCAATACTACTATACCTGCAAAGTTAACATTGCTATGCCTCTGAAGTCGATATTACTATACCTCCGAAGTCGATACTACTATGTCTCCAAAGTTGATACTGCCATGTCTCCGAAGTTGACACTACCATGCCTCCGAAGTCGACACTGCCATGCCTTTAAAGTCGATATTGCCATACTTCCGAAATCAATACTGCTATGCCTTCAAAGTCAATACTACCATGCTTCTGACATCAACACTCCTATGCCTCCGAAGTTAATATTGTTATGCCTCCAAAGTCAACATTGTCATGTATCGGAAATGAGCATTGCTATGCTTCTAATGTCTGATATTACCATACCTCTGGAGTCGATACTTCTATGTCTCCAAAGTCAATATTACTATACCTCCTATATTGACACTGCCATACCTTAGAGGTAAACATTGCCATACCTCTGATGGTCGCCATTTCCATGCCTCCCAAGTCGACACTGCTATGCCTCCGATGTCCGATATTACCATGCCTCCCATATCAGCACTGCTATGCCTCCAATGTCTAACATTACCATACCTCCGAACTCAACACTTCATTGCTATGCCTCGGAGATGAGCATTGCTATGCCTCTGATGGCCACTATTTCTATGCCTTCTATATCAGTACTGCCATCTCTCTAATGTCCAACATTACTATGCCTCTGAAGAAGACACTGATATGCCTCCGAAGTCAACACTACTATGCCTCCAAAGATGACACTGCTATACCTCTGAAGTCAATACTGCTATACCTTCAAAGTTGACATTGCTATACCTTCAAAGTCAATATTACTATACCTCCGAAGTTGACACTGCCATGCCTTTGAAGTCGACACTACCATACTTCTGAAGCTGACACTGCCATACCTTCGAAGTCAATATTGCTATACCTCCGAAGTTGATATTGCTATACTTCCGAAGTCGATATTGCCATGTCTCCGAAGTCGATATTATTATGCCATGGACATTAGTATTGCTATACCTTAGAAGTGAGCATTGCCATACCTCTGATGTCCGACAGTACTATGCCTCCTATATCGACATTGCTATGCCTCCAATATCCGACAATATTATACCTGCTATGTCCGAGATTACCATGCCTCCTATATTACTATTACTATGCTTCCGATGTCAATATTGCTATGCCTCCAGTGTCAACGCTACCATGCCCCCTATATTACTATTACTATGCCTCCGAAGTCGATACTGGTATACCTCTGGAGTCAACACTGCCATGCTTCCGAAGTCGATACTACTATACCTTCGAAGTCAACATTGTCATGCCTCTGAAGTCGACACTGCTATACCTATGAAGTCGACACTACTATACCTCCGAAGTTGATACTGTCATGCCTACGAAGTTGACACTGCCATGCCTTCTATATTGATACTACTATGCCTCCTATGTTAATACTGCTATGCCTCCTATGTCGACACTACCATACCTCCTATATTGATACTACTATGCCTGCCATGTCGATACTGCTATGCCTACTATGTTATACTGCCATGCTTCCGAGGTGAGAATTACCATACCTTCAATATTAATGCTATAATGCTACCTATATTGACACTACCATATATCCTAAGTCATCATTGCTGTACCTCCAGGAGTATGCCAGTATTGCCATACCTCGAGGTGAGTATTGCCATACCTCTTATATTAATATTACTATACCTTCTGTGTCAATACTGTTATGTCTCCTATGTCAACCCTGCTAAGCTTCTTGTATTGATGCTGATATGCCTGCAATACCGATATTGCTATGCCTCCTATGTCATTATTGCTATGCCTCCTATGTTCACACTGCCATGCCTCTAAGGTGAGTATTACCATATCTCCCATGTTTACCGTGCCCTACCTTCTATGTCTATACTGCCATGCCTCTGATATTGATACTGTCATGCCTCCTAATATTGACATTGCTAGACTAACCCTTTCCAAGATCGGTCTGCAATTGGTAGGAGCCTGGCTGGTCACAGGGGGAGTTTTAGGGCCAATTATATATAGTCTAAGTTAGTGGCAGACACAGTCATGTTTAGTTAAGGAACATGTCATTCGTTGGGATTAGCTAGTAATATAGGGAGGTGTATTCTAGTTTGGTTCATGTCAGTGTAGTTGTTTTTGTGTGTCGGATATAATAAGCTTTTATATATATAAATATTTTGTAATATTATAGATATTTACTATATATCCTTTTTTTTTTTTTTTTTAGTAAATCAGTACTTGCATTGAACCTTCTTACTTATGGTAAGGCAGTACATTCCCCAGGTGAAGCCTGGCAAGATTATCCAACCACTGGGCTGCTCCTTGCCCCATATTTATATATATGACTAGATACCCCCCGAACACTAATATTTAATATGCCGAAAGTATCCCATACCCATAACTTAGGAAATTACCACCTTACCACCTCTGCTAGCCTCTCATACCACTCCGGATGTTCCTATATCTCCTCCTATGTCCACTCCTTACCATCCGCCACTCTGGGACAACCCAGTAGATACGCAGCATTCTGCACAACCTCCTCATTACATAATCTGCACATTTTAGTCTAGCAGTAAGTATACTAATTATTGCCATAAGCACATAGACAATAAACAGGCTAGAGCATGTCTTAATCTAGCTGCTTCAGAGGCGTGCAATATTAGGCTAATAATTCCATATGTTTCAAGTTTACTTTCTATTTCTGCTTTCATTTTCCCCTTCTATTAGTTCATCAGCTATATCTTTACCTGTATCAGAATTAGGTTTTTCTTCAATTAATACCAAATTAGCATGTAGACTTCATTCTTCTCAGTTGGATAAGTCCAAGGATTCTAGTATAGACAATGTGTCGGATAATATTGTCCTATAGAGGCCTACTTAATTTTTTTGTTTTTCAATTGTCTTTCGATGGAGGGTTCTTTTTTTAATTTTAATTTTTACTTGTCATATTCAATTACTGGTGTAGTGATAATTTTACTCGTTTTTTGGTTTTGTTTATTTGTTGGCGCAGTTATTTGTTTTGTATGCTAGCATGGTCATTTATTTTATATCCTAGCATGATCATTTATTTTGTATGCAATGTGGATCATGATGGTTATTTTGAATACAGTGTACATTATACATATTGTGACCTTAATACATGTGACGGTGAATATTAGTATAATTTTATTGAATAGTATGGGGTCTTAGTACAGTTGGTATATGGAATATTCGAACTACTAAGTCGTTAGTTTTACCAATTAAACGGTTAGATTTATCAATAGAATAATCGATTAGCAAATTTAAAATTTAGTGAATGGAACAGAACATTAATTCATAATCGGGGAGGAAGAGGGTGGATTTCCTACTATGATCCTTCTCATAAGTTTCCAGTGTTTCGATTACTTCCTCTGCTGTAATATTTGAGGCATCATCTATTACCACAATCTCAGATTTAATTTCAATATCATCTTCCTTTGCCTCTGGGTAAGTAACAGGACAGATATTATCTACAGCAGGAAATAAACTCGTAACTACACTCTTCTAAGACTTTATCTGTATGCTGGATATTTTTGCAATAGGTGGGTTAAATAGTATTAGTGAGAGTGGATTTTTAGGGGTGCCCACTCTTAACATACAGACCTGATTGCATGCTGAAATAAAACAGCGAGCTAGAGAGACTGCTAGCCAGTGTGAGATACTGCTTATGTTGCAGAGATTTCAATTGTTGTGTCGGAGAGGCCACCATCATTCTCGTCGTTTTCTTGTGAAGAGGGTCGGATGCTTATATCTAGTATCTTTATTTATGTATTGGCTATTTGTACCTGGGAAGGTTAGTTTGATGTAAGTAATGGGTTCCACATAAGATCTGTAATATCACCATTGAAAGCTTGGATATGCACTCTAAAGATTATAGAGTCGTGAACTATTATATACACATACTACATCTATTCCTCAACCACAGTAAGTAGGTTATCATTATGAGCTGGCAGACTGCCTGCCTTGTAGATATTTGTGAACTCCGCAACAGCCTTTACTACCTTTTCGAAACTATAAATTAATACTTGATGGAATTCTGAAGCCGGTTCGGCTATATACACTACGTCAGCTCTACTACCATTATTCTTATACTGTTCCTAGAGATAAAGATACTTGCTCTCAAGACTCTAAAAATCAGCAAAGTATATTATGGCTGGAATCAACTCCTCATAAGCTTCATGTTTCGTGGTTAGCATAGCAGGTATGATTTTCCACTTTTGCATATGGAAAGCCACTGACGTTTTAATCTATGTTGCAGTTAGACTCTTCAATGTCTACAGAAAGCTTATAAACCCAAGTGACTTAAACCGACGGTGCATCTTTGGTATGGCATGAAAAGTAATATACCTCTCAAATAATCGTTTTTGATTACTTACTAGCTGTAATTTAGGAGCAATAATACAATTCAGGAGAAATTCAATACTAGAGACATGGTTAGAGAAGGAGATATGTCTATTGCTAGATCAGTATTTTATATAGTATATGCAAGAAAGGAAGACTAGAGCAGGAAGTGACCAGGCTTAACCTAGGGAGATACGCTGCCTCGTTATAAGTGAAAAGCTTCAATATGAGCACTGATATACTAAAAAAGACAAAAAAGGAAAAAAAGATACACCAGTACTTGATAAGATACTCATATATGGCTTTTAGCGTTATGACTTCTGTAAGCACACTCAATATCTCAACTGCAATTTCACTGGCATTAGATCTCTTACTTAGTGGGGAGTCATTCTGTAGGTTTCGAGTCATAAAATACTTGATTCCAGGTACTGCTATGTTGGCCTCATGCATTGAATCCTCTCTAGTGTTGGGCTCATCTGGGTCGGAATCAGAGTCAGTAGTAATTATGACATTAATATAAGCCTAGGATCCCGACCTTTTTAGCAAGACAGTGACAATCTCATAGTCATGTACAAGCAACAGAGCAACTTGATTCAAAAACTTGAGCAAGTCTCGGTTGGGCTGATTGGTACTATCGATGTATTAGGATCTTGTCGAGGAGGGGTAGAGGTCTGCTTCCTATTTCACCAGGATAGGATTTGGCTTGAGGGTAGTAGTAGAGTTACTATTATTAGCTTTAAACATAGACAACATGTAGATAATTGTCTGTATGCGGAGATCGTAAGCTCGATAGGAGTCTGAGTCTGAAAGTGCAAGCTTTGACATTACTGTCAAAATCGTAGGCGGTTGTATCAGTGGTATTATGAATCAGTGGAGAGGACCGACATGGGTGGTGAACAAGTAGTATTTACAAGACTAAGCAAGCAATGTAGTTAGTAGAATCTCAATAGCACCTAGTCTCATGCCAAAACCCTATTAGTACCGAAAACATGAGCTTAGAGATCACGTGGATGAGTCATAATAACATATCAATCTGTGACCTCATAGGTATTAGTTATACAATCCCCATGCTACTCACATGATAGTAGCTTGGCATATCGCACCCAAAATAATAATCATTCACTGTAATTGATTAATATGACAAGACTAGAATCCAGCACCGGGTTTCTACTCACCCAGTGACCAGGTTTCCACTCATCTCTTTTTTTGCTTTTTTTGTGGCTGATCACACATCAAATATAGAAGCAAGGTAAGTATTTATATAATAAAAATGAACAGTCCTCTTTATAATGCTCATATCCAATCCTTCAGACTATATAGAAGTGCCATATACAATGTAAGTATCATATTTACAAATATAGTGATAAGGTACTAACAGCATTGGTGGTATATAGATAAGGTGTATTAAAGTTAAAGAAAAAGCTGTAAAGACTCGAGCAAAGCATGAAGACACTATACAGAAGGCACTGAATATAATCCACACTGGTACTATGTCACTGTGAGATGTTGAAAGTGTATTTATGATACCATACTCAATATTATATGGAAGATAAAAGTGTATAAAACCTTATTTTGTAGCTTATTCTAAACAACAGCTATTAATACCTACAGACGAAAAATCTGTAGTACAGTGGATCCAGAATTTGGAAAACTATGGTTTTCTATTACATATAGAGCATGTTAGACAAGCAACAGAATTAATTATTAAAGCTGCTATTGGAGAAAACTGGATTACATAGTTTCTGAATCGACATCCGAAGGTAGCAACAAAATTAACTAGCCCTCTAAAGTGGAGCGAGTAAAGGTGGAGAATCTATGTATTGTTCGAGATTACTTTATTAAGGTTAAACAAATCCTGATATCTAAAGGAATTCAGCAAGAAAATACATATAATATAGATGAAAAGGGGTTTTTGATAGGATTAGTAGAATGTTTTAAAGTAATATGTACTTATCAAAGACATAGGATTAAAATAGTGGATGATGAAAATCGGGAGCCACTTATTATAATTGAGTATATATCTATAGATGGATAGGTGGATGATTATGTTTGATGTGGAGTTTATAGTATTCACAAAGGCAATTTACTTCTAATATATCTACAAGTATGACAAGGTACTTATTTGCCATTATCTATTATGAAGACCTTTGAGACTTCCAGGCTATATCTTTTTAATCCTCGGGTTGTTCTGAATAAACTTCAGACTATACAATAAATATATAATATAGAAATTTTTTCTGCAGCTATTACAGCTAATCTACCACCTCTAACAGTAAAGAACTCTAGTCAAATGACTCATTTAGTTCACCAACAAAAGCTTCTGCTAGTACAAGAAACTAATTTAGAAGCGTGTGAGTATATTTTAGAGAATTTGGTGGATCAGCTATCATAATTTGGGATTACTCGAGAGCGAGATCAACAGTTAGTTGAACAAATATTTGAGCAGTAGCAGGCAGCTAATTCAAAAAACACGAGGCATAATAGGTATCACTTAGGCAAGAAAGAGTTGAAATTAGGACGTATACTTGATAGTCAGGTAATTATAAGTTTTTATCAAGCACGAAACGAGGCGGATTTGGAAAAGGCAGCGAAAAAGGCTATTCAGGAGGCTGCTAAATACCAGTGTCCATAGACATCAAATTTATACAAGAGTGTAGCTAAGATATCCTATCAGAGATATCCTACTAAATGCTCCTAAATTAAATCCCAAAAAGCAACTAGTCCAATTGACATTTCTAGTGACTCCTCTAGCTACTATGAGATTGAGAATATGTCTGACGATTGTTCACAATTACTTATCCTTACAGTGCCAGTACCCCCTCCCTCCTATATACCTACCCCAATCCCTCAACCAACCCTAAGACACCCCGCATCTAACGCTAGCTCCCTGGCATACCTTCACCATCTATTGGTGGTATCAGGTAGTCTTTTAAGTTTCATAAATAGTATCTGCCCTTATTTTATGTACGTTATTTAAAATATATGCAAGTGAGTGGAAATCTAGTATTGAGTGGAAACCTAGTAGTGGATTCTATTAAACAATATACTTAAACAACGTAGATTCAGGTCTATTTCTAAAGAGCTCCTAGGAGAGACCTCAAATAATAAGTGCTGCGCCATATTAGTGAACCCAGCAGCGATAGATTAAAATGTGGGGAAGCTCAATCAGTTGATAGTGGTAATATGCCAAGCTTTGAGACTATGCATGGCTTCTTTAGTGCATGCAATACTTTTTAATACTTGGGCTTATAAAAATACTAACTTGTAGATACCTCAACTTGTAGAAATGCTAATAGAGGCTGTTATAAGGTTTTAAAGGTACTGTAGTGCAGCACAATTGGTACCCAAAGACACTTGCGACTATAGATACCTTGGATGTTTGTGGGGGTAGAAGGGGTCTAGGCTTGTGTGCAGATAGGAGTACTTTACACTAAAACCATTATATTACAGTAATAGATATATAATCTAAATTTCCGCTTCAGATGTTTCAGCTTTCTGAGAATTTTGTATAAGATTGGCCTAATACAAAATATAAACTGAAGGCCGTTGCCGAATATAGCGAGATGGCAAGAAAAACTGAATGGCCTTATGCAAGCTATATGTATATGGTATATTTGGCATACATATTTTAGCCTTAGCATAGTATATTTGTAGCTATATAGATCCAGTATGAAATATATACATAGAAGAAGAAATGCCATGGATCTAGTGCTTTATTTACCAACCCTATTCCTTAATAACAGCTACTCTAGGGAGAGGCATTGAGCTATAGATACTCTCTAATATTTTATAAGTTTTATGCTTAATATAGTATTTGATAAAGCTATGTATTACCATATTAATTTATAAGTAAGACAGTACTACTCAGCAGGACAGTATTCGTATATAAGATAGGTGTAAAATAGCTTAATTTTGGCTGAGATATCAGAATCATGTTTAAGACTGCAAATTTTTTTTATAAAACAGTAGTATAGTAATATCAATGTTAACTGTCGCAACCAGTTTCTTTTACTCATTACTATTACTTATTATAATACCAATTCTACAGGCACCTCATCCTGGACCCAGTGCGCAAAATACTAGCCAAAAACCTCGCACAACTTATAAATCCCAAACTATACAGTCCCTGAGTGGCAATTACTTCCTGAGTCTCAAGACCAACTCGACTTACCAATAGACACAGAGGATGAAAGTTCAGATCTAGAGATTGTGAATGATGAAGAGGAAGTACCTAGGAGTGATAATGAGTAGAGAGATTATATTATGGAAGAAGAGGCTATTCAATATATTATCATTACTCTTGAGGAGGAGATCGTGTAACTAGATACCAATTATACTACTGTCGAAATTTTTTTTTTTCCATGGAAATTCTTTTATAAGAAAGTATCTCGTATTTAAGCTAGTATCGCATATAAGATAGTAAATTTAAGGCCCCTCCGACTGCCCGTTCATAAATAAGACAGTATTTTTACTTACAAATTAATACGGTATGTCTTTTCATTAACTTATATAGTATACAATTTATTGTTACTCTGTTTTTATTATAGATAAAAAAAATCTTATTCTTTCTTAATATTAAAGAGCTATTTTTGCTAGCTTAGTACTTATAGAGAAGAAGTATTTAGAAGAGGAACATTTGTAAAGGAAGTATCTGTACAGGATTTTAGAGAAGTTGAAAGACAAGGTTAGATCATATCAGCATGACTTAATACTAATAAAATAGTAGAGAATATAGATGTTTAGAATAGATGGCCAGGAGATCATAAGTAACAGAACATACAGCTAAGTGACAATGAATTTGATATAATATCTTTAGACTTATCCTCAAATCTTACCTTGTTCTCTCTTACCTCGTTCCTTAGAGACTCATCTTTAGGTCTCGATATCTTGCCTCTTTCTCCAGGATCTGCCTCCAACATACTCTCTTCCAATCTTATTTTCTTCTTTCACTTCAACAACCTCTGGCTCCAACAAATTCCTAAGGTATTAACCTCTCTACTCTTGTAAGCCTACTAGTGAGTAGCCACTATCTAGTGTATACATCTGCAAACCCCCTTGCAATAGCATTTCTAGCCACAACTCATGATATATCATGAGCATAGTAATTCCAGCTAAATGCATATCTATGGAAAAGAGTACCCTCTACAATATAGTTATACTCATATCCCACTAAGGTCAACCAAAGACTCAATATTCCCCTTTCTAATATGACCTCCCCGAAGACCCACCCCCACCCCCTCAATGCCCTTTATAGGCTACATATCGAGCGAGTGAGCCTATAACAACTAAAAGGCCATTTCCTGGTACCTATATTCATGTCAAAACAGCCTCTAAGGTAGCAGCCTCTAATATGACTAAATGATATATAGTTAACAATAATACTCTAAAATGAACTATTTTAAAAATTAACTAATTTACTTTATTTATAGTAGTTTAAACTCTCGACCCTCTCTCTAAGCAACCTTTCCCTCTATAACATTCTCAATCACTACGGATAGGTCTTCAATAGTTTTGGGACCTCCAATACCCCCCTTCAAGGACCACTCCCCTAATATCTACCCTCCCTCTCTCTACTCCCTCTATAGGCCAAATATTATATGAATGGGCTCATAACCACTAGGAGACCTTTACCTAGTATCTGTTGCTGCTGGTGCTGAAGGTGGAATGTACAAATTAGCAAAACTAGACTCGGAGGTCCCAATTTCTAGTACTAATCTTTTTCCCAAATAATTACTTCTAAGAGCTCTATTGTACCCTCCTCGATCTTTTTTTTTTTTTATAAAGTTAGTACTCATCTGTACAACCTTAAGGGCCATATAACAAGCTACCCAGAACTTAGGTAGATTCAAGAGACGGTCAAGTTAGTCCGATACCCTACGCAGACTATATACAAATAGCAAGAGGACACAAAGGAAAGAAAAACAAAATATGCGCAACATCCGACGAGTGAGCAGTGAGCCTTACCCCCCTCCTGAAACCTCCGTACCTGTACCTTAACCTCTAGTAAGGGGGTAGTAGAGGTAGGTGAAGTATGCCTCTACCATATCCCACTCCTCTTTCTTCCCTTCTTACCCTCCTTAATCCACCTAGATCTAACTTGAAGATCTCTTTTAGAGCATCCTCCATACTACCGCTCTACTAGCACCTTATATGGGTATTAGAATTACTTGCGCTGAGTACATGGTTACTATAAAGGTTAGAAATGCCTCAAGAAAGGTCAGCATACTATTATTCTTAAAGTAATTATTTATTTTTTTCTTAATCAAGACTAATAATAATGTGGAGGTATTAGAATTTTAGTGCAATTAGAGGTCTTTTCACAAGTTAAGTGCTAAATTGGATACTAGGTTATTGGACTAGATACTAGATTAGATACTAAATAGGATACTAGACTAGATCTTAGATTAGATATACTAGACTGACATTAGACTAATCCTAGAATAGATACTGGAAATTTAGGGCAGCTAGGTTTGAAGTATTGGACTCTAGGTTGATCATAAACATATAGTTGCTAGGTTTAAAATAACACTGGAGGAGGCCGACAAACTCTCTAGATAGAAGCGATTTATAAAGGCCAAAGGGAGATATTAGTAGTCTGAATATATAAGTATTAGAGCTTCTAAACCTATTAGTGATCTCTCCTGTAGTGATAGAGAATACTATAGAGGGGAAGGCTACAGAAGGGGAAGGTTGAGAGTTCAGATTACTATAAATGAGTAAATTAGTTAATTCTACAAATGTTAATTTTAGAGCATTATTATTACCTGTATACCATTTAATCATTTTAGGGGCTGCTGCCCTAGAGGCTATTTTGATATGAATATAGGTACTACGTAATGGCCTTCTAGTCGTCATAGGCTCATCTGCTGGATATGTAGCCTATAAGAGGCGTTGAGGGGGTGGGCATGGGTCTTCGGAGAGGTCATATTGGAAAGGGGAATATTGAGTTTTCGGTTAACCTTGGTAGGACGTGAGTATAACTATATTGTAGAGCGTACTGTTTTCTATAGATATGCATTTAGCTGGAATCACTATGCATCTTGATATATCACGAGTTGTGGCTGGAAACGCTATTGCAGAGGGATTTGCAGGGGTGTGCACTAGACGGTGGCTGCTCTAGAGGCTTGCAAGAGTAACCTCCTTGTTCAACTAAATATAACAAAAATTCCAGCGCTCGCGCGGAGCAATTTTCGGACACAACGTGACAACCGGATATCGCCAGGAGGAGCGGACAACTACATCAGATAGCCCCCGGCGAGGACATCACAGGCATCCAATTTATTTCACCCTTTTCGAACATCGCGACCCCTTCCCCTTCGAGAACGTCCCCAGGAAAGTGGGAATTCCTGCAATTCTTCCCGGCCGACCTGTCCAGGACAACGACACTACGCAACGAGCCACTCAGCGATTTTAAAACTCCCACACAAGCGGCAGGTCTAGGGAAACACCAGCTAGCGCACACGTAGGATATTACACCAATCGTGACACTTGGAACTGCCACACCAGTGGCAACAGCATGCCGAACAAGGGAAAGGGAAAGGGAAAGGCTAAGGCTGTGATGGCAGCACCGCCGGTCACGTGCCAACAGGATTGTGGCGGCTACGGTCCGAGGTGTCCACAAACAGCCATTCGCAGAGGGGTAATAGCACAGGGGATGTTTGTCGGAGCGACAGAACAGCTTATGAAAGCTTTGGGAATTTGGTTAATGGACGCTCGGGACAGGGATGATATAGCGGGGGCAGCGGTTAGGGCAGCTAGGCTACTACTTGACACACTCTCCGGAACTGGTACAGCGAGATATAGTATTTTGGACTTCGAGAGGAAGCTACAGCTAGGAGAGGTAATGACCGGGGCTCCAACAACACAGGTGACAGCATCGACGCAGACAATGCGGGGAGTGAGAAGGGGGCGGCAGGAATTTTTGGATGGTATAAGGGATTTGTCTCTAGCCACAATGTATGAGTGGGATCCAAGGGTTAAGGAGAGTAGATGGAGTGTCTTTGTGTCGGCTCTGGGAAAGGCGGAAGAGGCTCTTTTAGTCAGGTCACCGGAGGAATTATCGGCGGATAAAGGAATACAGACGGATACACATCTATCTCCACCATCCGCACGAGACGCAGCGACCAATCCTCTCCACCCGTGTCTGGAAAAGAGGTAGTCATAGAAGCGACATCATCGACAGGGAAGACATATGCAGAGGCAGCAGTACAAGCAGTGTCACTATTGCCGGAAGTACTCAGGGATAATACGCAGGGGGAAACCGATCCATCTCCACCCATCAAGGGAGAAACTATATCGGTGACCAGTTGGCAGGTCGATGAGGACCTGAGCACATATGAAGAGGAAGACAGTGAACTAGATAGTGGGTATAGGAGCAGGGAGACAACTCCGGGTAAAGCTAGAAGGAAGAGGCAAAAGAAGAGGAAACAAGCAAGTACCAATCCCCGTGTGTCTCCAAAGCTGACACTTCCAATACCCTCAGCATCCTCGGTTAGAGCACAAGCGGTAGTCATGCATGGGGTACCAACTAGGTACAAGCCAGGGCAAATGAGAAGATGGATTGAGGAAGATAATAAAGATGTGGAAGTCATAGGAGTTAGGTGGTTATTGAAACAATATGAACCGGAGAAGGTAGCATCCTCTCTGGTGGTCTACATGAGGTCGGCGGAGGAGGTAGGTAGGCTACGTATGAGAAGAAAATTCTTCCGCACCAAAAGATATGATTGGAACCGTCTGAGCAGTAGAGGAAGAGGGGAAAGGGAAACAAAGAGCCAGGTCAACTACCACCGATGAGACTTGCAGGCTATGTGAGGGAGGAGAGAGGGGATGCCCTGTCTGTAGGGGAAGTGGACGGGTATATGTACTAGATGTGCTACCATGAAATATTGGGTTTTTTCTACTTGCGCGTGGACATTCTTGGTGATTCCTACTGGCATGAGAGTTTTGGAGATAGGTGGGAGCAGATGGGGTGGATGGCGATATTGTTTATTTCCTAAAGGGGGGTATCTGGTCATGTACGTAGATACGGGGCAAGGAGCGGCCCAGTGGTTGGATAATCCCGTCAGGCTTAACCTGGGGATGCGCTGCCTCGTCATAAGCGAGAAGCTTCAATACGAGTACTGATTTACCCCCGCCCAAAAAATGAATTTGATACCCCCCTTGTATAAAAGTCTTGCATTAGCACGTATAATATAGGTTTAGCATTCATATTATAGGTTTAGCGCGAATGTTTAGGGATAGAGGTGCATATCTTTTGGTGGCCGTGGCAAGTATGGATATCTGAACATGAATAAGAGTGATTAAATGACAAAGAAAATAGAAACATGAAAAGTATTCATAAGTAGCTATTCCTCCCCCCTTCACCCATTCGTCACCCTATCTGTAACGAGGCGGGGGCGGGGGTGCGACCAAGGGGTAAGCTAAAGGCGGGGATGGGTCGTAGGATGCTGTCACGGAGGGGCAGGGGACTGTCATGGAAAGGCTACCACGGAGAGGCTGTCACGGAGGGGCTGTCACGCAAGGGTAGACAGATTGTAGATGTGGCATAGGTACAGGGACAGAACAAGACTTTTGCCTTTTTCAAAGTCCGTTAACTGCTTTTTCTGGGTAGTGTGTGCGACAGCACCGTCTGGTGCTGCTAGAAGCGTATTAAGTTGAACTGGAGACAGATTCGGTTCTGACATGATAGGAGGAATCAGAGGCTCTCACTTAAGGTTCACGAGCTGTCTGCTGGTAGAAGAACTTCACGACATATCTAGGTATTTGGTCGCTGGTAGTCTGGCTAGCACTAGCCTCTCCAAAGGAGAGGTCGCTGGTTAAGGTAGTCTGGTTGCACTACCCCGGGGTAGTGCAACCAGACTATGGTTAAGGGGGGGGTGAGACATTCGCCCTCAACGTGCTAGCCGCGTTGGATGCATTAAATCTAAGTCAAGCGCGCTGCATACTCGCCCTCTTTTAGGCGGGGTATCACTTTCATTGCCACCTAGCTGTAACTACCAGACTACGTGGTAAGAAATTCACTAAAGACGTGATAGGCACGATTTGATGTATTGAATCTGCATTTTTCTATTTTTTTTTTGAACTCAGTACTCGTGTGCGCAACCATGACGAACGACTGGATTCAAGCGCACCATCCTCCACTACCAAGGCCCATTTGGGGCTAGTCTCATGAATCCTTCACTGACTAAGTAAGCATGGGGAAACCTCCCTTGAGGACCAAACCCGTGCTCCTTGGCTGTTAGGAAATCTTTTGGGGGCCTTTTATGCAGCGTTCTGTTTTTTTTGCCACCTACCTGTAGGAGGTAATATCTGACCATCTTGACTCAGACTTGATAATATTGAGACGTTTATAGGGCATTAGACATTTATTATGGCAGAGATAAGACTAGGAGGCAGCCTATGGTTGGCGGTCCTCCTACAGGCCAGTGCCTAGACCAAGCTCCATGACCTTGCACTTCCTGCCGTCACATTTTGAGCTTTAACAATATTGCTTTCTTTTACAACTCGCCTGTGATTTTATACTACTCCAATCCCCCGGATGGGTGAATAGCTTTCATTGACTCGCTCTCATATACTCTATCGGAGATTTATTTTAACTCAATAATGCTTCTGATTGTATTCTGGTCCCATAACCCCTCTTAGAACGGTATTTCATTGGCAAAACAGCTGTCGCTGGATTTTCTCATATCTGCAATATTGGAAATAACTATTTCGCCTATAGGTAGTCTGGAGATACTGATCGCTAGTGGATATGCATAAAAGCTCCCTGTTCTGGCTGTTTCATGTAATATTAAATTCTTTCATGTGAGATAAGAATATCACAAGTGGTTTTTTTTTTTTTTGGTAAATCAGTACTTGCATTGAAGCATCTCGCTTATGGCAAGGCAGCGCATCCCCCAGGTTAAGCCTGACGGGATTATCCAACCACCGGGCCGCTCCCTACCCCGTATCTACGTACATGATCAGATACCCCCCAAAAATCAGCTACCACAACCCCGTTATCACTGCCCCAATCACCCCCGGACTGCCTCCGCCAGGATCTCGCACCACTCCGGGTCCTCCCATATCTGCTCCCATTCTCGCCCTTTGCCATCCGCCACCCCAGGACAGCACAGTAGGTGTGCAGCATTCTGTGCCACCCCCTCCCCACACAACCCGCACGACGAGTCATCCGCCCTGCCCACCTTATGTAGCCACCAGCGCTGCGGTCCGCGGTCAGTAACCATGTACGTCAACCCCCATAGGGCTTCCCGGTTCCACTTTGTCTGCTTGGACGGCCGCCCCATGGGAAAAGCCTGTCGGATGCCTGCCGGTGTGATAACGTCAGGTCGTAGCATCCTCCTGCCCACCCATGCCACCTCCTTCGTGTTACGAGTCTCACGTGAGGGTGGTCTACGCAGAGGCGGAAAACCGAAGCCGATAGCCGCTGAGACTGAGGACGTGGACTGATCACCCACAGCAGGTCTAGCAATGGGCCCTCTAGCTCATACCTATGGGTTGAGTAGAGAGACTGGCCGGGACCAGGAAGTGTGTGCACCGCTCTAGCGATGGCCGAGAGGGTTGGGGTTAGGTCATATTGACTTATGGGATAACTGCTTCTTACGGAGGACCGGTTCAAGGCATATGTTCGTTCTTCGATTTCCAATCATTGATTTCCAAGCTGCTTAGATCTCCGTCATTGATTTGCAATCATGTCTCCGAGGTTTAGGAAGCCCATGCCGTGAGCATGTGGGGGGGGGTCAGGACAATCCCCGAGATGTCTATATAAGGGGGCCTCTGCTACCTAGATAGAAAGGGCAGAACCCAAGCACTGTCTTGTATACGTCTTCGAAAACCTAAGCACTATATCTCTTTGATCTCCACACTTTCGTCACTCTCGCGCACCCGTTGTGCTCGCCACTTGCTAAGCTAAAAGACCCTTTCGTCCTTTACCCTTGCCACCTGCTAGCCGAAGGCCCTTTGCCACGCGCTAGCCCCACTAAACGTTGTTAGGAGCTCGCTAAGCTCTCCACCTCATAGTAGGCCCGGACTTGACCGTCCGCCCCTCTAACACTTCGCCTTCCTGTCTGCCCTCTCATTGCATCACAAGTGGTTGTGAGATATGCTTCAAAGGTATTGCGTGTACTTAGGGGACATGCTGAAGCTGAACTATTATGCGATCCCGACCTAGCTGATGTTGCCAGAGAAACGATATAGAAGAGTATAATGTAAAGATTATCCTCGATACCGAAGAGCAGGTGATCAGATACTATGAACATTTAATGCCCAGCATATATGTTTCTGTAGCATCGGTACGTTCAATGTTCATTCACACCTTGAGGTGGCTCGCCATAACCTCCGGTGAGTGTGGGCTCTTATTCAAAGTTTAAAAAAATAGCTTGAGTGGCCAATGTACATCAGGTCAGGCCCCCTTAAATTCCCAGACACGCTCGCCCGTTCGGAATTGACCCATCCTGGAATCCGCCGAGCCGAGGTCAGAACAAGTAAATAGGAGTGAGTCATGTATACGGCACATATATGCAGACACATAAGGGTAAAAGGTTCGCTGCCTTCAGAGTTGTTGCTCTTTGCACTGGGTCTTCTTACATATTCCTCGCGGGGTTCCTGCTGCATCGCTCAATGTGTATATATACATAAAATATATATCCAACCTGTTGTCACGGCCCTAACCCCAGCCCGATCAACGGGCGTAGGAGGGCTGAGTGTATGTAGGAAGAACCGCAGGAATGCACGGGAGGTGCACAAGTAGGGTAGCGGAGGGATAGCCCTCGGGTGGCAACGGAAGATAATGGATTAGGTGGCAACGGACGGACGTTGGGACGAATATATAAGGCAGACTATTTCCAATTCTCTCTCTCTCTCTCTTTCTCTTCACGCAACATCCTGTATCTTAGCCGTGTTAAATACTATTCGTTCCTCCTTGAACTCTTATCCCCTGTCATAGTCCTTGGTCATAGAGCGCTCCCTGGAGCCCGTCATAGTCCTTGCACAGACCTGCCGTTACACCTGTACATATATGCACACATAGGTACACGGCATATGGGAGCAGATATCTATCCCGTTCTACAAGGGGTTGTGAGACCAAAATGCTGTCGGAGGTGATAATAGCGGGGTTGAGGATGTTATCTTGCTTAAAATATGTCCGTCAGGGTATATAAAGTACAAGAGTCAAGGTGAGCGACTCACCCATCGCGGGAGTTTATAGCAGTATACGATTACAGGCGAGTATATGAAGGCAATATTGTTGGAAAATCTCAATGTGTGACAGGGGCGCAAGATTGCGGAGTAATGTTGCTAGAGACGCCAAAATCTATGGAGTATACACAGTGGATATTCTACCAGTGAACTTTCTTTAGTCCTTTTCGTCGCAATTTTGATACCTGGTTCTGCTAGCCTATCGGTGTATACTTTGATGAGTTACTGTAGCGAGTGCGATGTTGTTGATCTGGCGGAATGCGGTGGCATTGCCGTACTCTGTTCACTCTAGGACTTTCCGTTCAAACTCCAGGTCACCGTAGTTTAGGTTCGCCTGAGGTAGATTGGGGTCTTCATATTATGCTGGAGAGGAGTGGGCGTATTGATGGGATGTGCCTAGTAGGTACGCGACCTCGTGGGGTAGCTGTGGTAACCGAGTCGCTGCCGCTACGCACGTGGACCATGGGATTCTGTCATTGTGGTGGATGTGGTGCACTTTTGCCTGTCTTGGCTGTGTGCCGTGACCTGGACTGCGTCCGCCAGCTGTTCTGCCTCGAGCTCGCGCGACACAATTGCCGTGTTTGAGTCAGTGAGAATTGATCTGCCGACTTTGGTCAGGAGTAGGCCCTCTGGGGTTAATTTGGTGAGGTCAGGATATCCGACATCATGCGCTCTTCTCGTGCAGTCCCCTCGTTGGTTTGTGTTCCTTGATGTCCCCCAGTCGAGATTCTGTAGTGTGTGGTATGTGGTGTCGTTGATTACAGCAACCCACTGGCCAGAAGCAAATGATACCAATTGGCGGGTACCGTTCGTTCCATACTAGTCTAATCACCCCATCGACGAAACAATGCCTCCAACAATGAGAGACGCAAGGAAGCGCGTAAGCGACGTCCTCTTTCACCCAATTAGCAAGACATGGAAACAATGCCAACGAGTGGCCGTCAAAGCCGATAGCAAGTACTACACCCTCGACAACCTAGACGCCTGTTCAATAAACAGAGAGAAACTCACCTCGGCCACGGACGTCGACAGGCTCCACGAGGCGCTTGCGCCAGAGGAACCGTCGGACTCAAGAGCAACCCATCCATCTCGCTCCCTAACAAACAACCGACATGCCAACCACCAGTGTTTACGTACTGGCCTGTTTGTCCAAGCGCTCGCTAGCACCCAGGTCCGGCATTGAAAAGGAACTCAAGGACCTCCTTCACAAACGAGCACAGCGGGAGACGGCCATTGGTTGGGTCAGGAGCCACATAGGGGTTCCGGACAACGAAAAAGCAGACAAGAGGGCAGCCTACGAGTCAGCCTTGGGTCGCATCGCCGGGAGTCAGCAGGTGGCAAAAGCAGCGGGTATCAGGGTGGCAGCTAAAGCCAGACGGAAGGACACACGCTCGGCGCCTGGGTTCGGAGTCAACAGGTGCCTCTGGCACAGACATGCCCTGTCGGCCTACACCTGGCTGCGCACCAACCGGGGCCCCCAGAACTACTGGCTCCACTTCGTCCGCAAGGTCGACTCCCCAGCTTGCCCCAACTGTGACCACCCCTCGGATGACGGCTACCACATCACCTTCGACTGCCCCCTCCACGCCAGCAACGCCAGGAGCTCATCGGGGACGCCAGGACATGGGAGGAGTTAGACACACCAATCTGGAGAAAGAACGAGGGAGGGGAGTGGGATGCAGTGGAGGCGTACTTCGCCTACCTCTACCGCCCCCTCGCTGGACGTTAGGTGGTTACACATACTTGTCAGTTGCTGCGTTGCTTTGCGTTATTTGATCTGCTGCGTTGCTTTGCTCTATTTGATTTTGTACGTAGCTTGCCCAGGGCGTCAGATTAACCTGACTGTCCCTTGAATCCACCCGGGTTTCCGGGTGGCTCGTCATACGACCCTTAAGGTTGTGCACACGAGTACTGAGTTTAAAAAAAAAAAAAAAAAAAAAAAAAAAGCGCTCGCTAGGACAACAGGTCACTTCTCGTGCGCAAGTTCCCTCAGGCGACGAGGCAAGAAATTGCCAATGTAGCATTGGTTAGTCGGATGTGGACCGCCGCCACTGACCTACGTACCAATATTGCGGTAGAGGCATACTTCGCCTACCTCTACCGCCCCCTTGCTGGACGCTAAGGCGCAGGCAGGGAGGCTTCAGGAGGGGGGCGAGGCTCCCCGCTCACTTGTCGGATGTTGCGCATATTTTGTTTCTCTCTCCTTTGCGTCCTCTTGCTATTTGTACATAGTTCGCGCAGGGCGTCAGACTAACTTGACCGTCCCTTGAATCCACCCGGGTTTCCGGGTGGCTCGTCATACGACCCTTAAAGGTTGTGCATACGAGTACTGAGTTAAAAAAAAAAAAAAAAATACGTACCAATATTTTTCGTTGGTAACATGGAATCCTACAGGAGAGAACCCGGGGACCTTGGAATCATCGAAAAGGCAACTCATTATCACGCTTATCTTCGAGTCCTGTTGGGGGCCCCAGAGTGTCAAATGGCTGTAGTTGGGTAAAAACGCAATTGGGATAAGCAAGGGCATTGACAGCAAATACCTAGTCAGAAGAGAGGATAAGTAACAAAGTCAACTATAAAGTGAGCGAGGAGTAGCGATAAGGGTGCACCTACTCTAATCATGTTGTTCAGGAACATTTCTGCTTTGGGTGTGCGGAGTTTCATGTGTTGGGTTAAAGGTGAGAGCAGAGTCCATGGTCAGGTGGTGACTGTGTGCAGTATTTTGATCGGGCCGGCCGGTCCGGCCGTCAAGCAGGCCCAGGCAGGTCTGGGCCGGGTTGAGCTCAGCCGCGGACTGGCCTGAATTGTCAGGCCGGCATGCATACCCACAAGAGCAGGTTGTAGATGGACTGGGCGGACTGGGCGGACTGGGCCAGACTGGGCCGACTGGGCGGACTGGGCGGACTGGTCGGACTGGTCGGACTGGTCGGACTGGTCGGGTAGTCAGGCCAGTCCAGTCCACAAGATAGCCCGCCGGGGCCGGTCCAGTCTGTTTCAGGCCAGCACGGACCTCGGCCCTCAGTCCAGGCCCCCGGCGGCCTGAAGGCTGGCCTGGCCGGTTGGTGACACTGCTTAGTCTTAGTCTGTGTGGGTGCTTCGCCCGCCAATGTTCGCGAGAGCTCAGCTTGAATAGAGATATGTATTGACCGCAGGCATAAATATTCCATGGCCTCTGATACTTTGCATCTTAAGGTTATCTCTCGTTTACTCCTTGTATCTAGTCCTCCCTCCCCGAAAAAGACGGTAGCCAATGGAAAGCCTCCATGCAGCAGTAGTCAAACACCGACCTAATTACCAAAACATAACTACAAGTGCTCTAGCATATAATGGTATACGACGATAGGAAGCAAGATACAATGCATCAATAATGAAATAGCGGTACGCCAACGAGAACTCTGAAATGACAAAAACAGAGTAACAAGCCACATAAATATCAGGTCTCGAAGCTTAGAATGAATAACGAACAAAGGAGCGCAACCGAAATCAAATCACCATGTCACATAGTTTGACCAATGTGCTTCCCCATTCCCAAGGCTCCAAGTCGATTCATTGTGAATATGTGGTTGCCAATCTCTTGAAATCTGGCGTTTGCTTTCCTTTCGCGTCGACGCTCCAACGAAGCTGACCGGAAAGCTGCTCATTCATATAACCTCAAAATATCCCTCACCCACCGAACTTTATCTTCCGATGTACTATCAGGCCCAAAGTGGTACACCTCTGGCCAAATTTCTTGCACCTCCGCTACTACCTCTTCCCTTTCCTGTACGTTGCTGCCAAATGAATGTGGCGGGGTAGGTATTGATCTTATGGTATATGAATGTTTAGTTCGGGGACTGGGTGGATTATGGTACTGCTTGTTGGGTAGGGTGTTGAGGGCACAGGTGTTCTGCCCGGAGGAATTAGGCTGGTGTGTGCTGCCGGGATTCGAGTCCCGAGCTTGGTCGCTTCCGAGGGGGGGAGGAGGGGGAGAAGCGGAATGGGAGAAAGTTCCTGCACCTCCGGTGCCATCTGTGTCGCCATGACTATTATCCTGACCACCCTGATCACTGTCATCACCATCCTCATCTTCGTTCTCAGTCCATGGTTCCCTGCTCCACATTTTAATAAGCTCAGACAGAGTCACAAACACCCCCTTGATCGCCGCAAGATCGCCGATGGCCCTCCCTGCACTCAAAATACACAATACCGGTGCACCATGCCACTGCTTCGATGCCCACCCCTTCGCGGTCTTTCCTGTCCCAGTGCGGAGCTGCACCGCCCCAACAAAAGCCGTAGGGAGGAGGTGCGGATCTGTAGCATGGTAATCCCGAATATAATAAACATTGTACAACCCCCCATAATCACATCTAAGACCCCCCCCAGTTCGTCCAGAGATGGCTTGACACCTTAACCGATATTCCTCCGCACTCGGAACCGTCCGAGACACTGCTTTCTTCTCCGCCGTCCATACCTGATTCCGATACGCAAAATCCCGTTCCTCAAACTCCACAAACCACTCCAAGTCTTTAGGTAGGAGGATAACATCGGGTCTTGGGCTCCGATCTAGCGCGCCATGGCAGTTGGGACACAGCAGGATGCCATTCTGGGGATCACCGAGAGCGGAGATGGGGAGGAGGCCGTGGGACCGGAGCTCGCGGAGATAGGTGGAGGGCGAGGATTTGGCGATAAGGTGCGCAACATCTGTGTGAGGAGAGGAACAGATGAAGCAGGTGCCACTGTGAGGTTTGGCGGCATTCCGGATGGTTGCTTTAGCACTAGAGGTGAAGGAAGCAGCTATGCTGCCTGTGCGGATGGAGGCGGAGGCAGTGTGCGTGTTGGAAGAAGATGAGGGTGTGCTAGAGGATAATGCAGGGGGAAAACATGTGTCTGTTGCGGGGCAATGCACGCGGGGGCGTTTTCGAGAGCTTTGAGCGCTGTGGTTAGCGTCGGCATTTATTGTCCCGGGAGGTTGGGCATCATTCAACACAGGAGGGTAATGTATAGTTTGCGAGGGTAAACACCTATTATGGGATTCGGAACGATTGGGGCGGGGAGTGCGGTCAGGGTCCAGTTCTGCATCCATCAGGGAGGTGAGTTTTCGGCGGTATATACAACATTGACGTGTGATGACACGGTTGACTGATACATGATGACTCATCCTCAGAATCATGTGATCTGCATGTGCAATGTGGGCGCGCCTAGCGTGTCATAGTCGCGTCTAGGAGGCTTTCTTTGTATTTAGCCTGTTTATCTTATTTCCCTATTTTGCCAGTTTACCTGCCTTTGCCGCCAACATTTTAGCTTTCACGTCCTGGAGCGTAGCGCGCTCACCCACGACACTTTTGAGGAGCATCCCATCTCTCCGTCGGAATCCCCATCTACTGACAAGAAGGTACTTAAATTCCTACACTACGACGCGCAACTAGCGCAGCCAAGCCAATCCCTAGCAATCAATCTAGACCGTCGGTAACTACGGTATACCGAACCAAGGTCAACACAATTTGAATTACTGGTAACCCACGGAAGTCTGCGGAACCCGTCACTGCATACCCAGAACCCACATCGATGCAAGACCAGCAGTACAATAGCCAATCCACGAGCCGCTGGTACTACCGTCAGAACAGACGGCTCTGACACGAGTACGAGCAGTATTCTTACATGCGGTCCCATCGAAGTATAAGCCTAGTCTCATGCGCCACTGGATCGAGGAAGACAACAAGGGCACCGAAATCTTAGGAATATGCTGGTTGCTGGGGGAACAGTGAGGCATTGGGCAATTGGGAACGTCGCTCGCTGATCAGCTGCGGACTTTACGAATGGGCAGAAGATTTTTTAGAATGTCGGATTATGACTGGGGACACCGTCAAGGGAGAGGCAAAGGGTAGAGAATAATTTGTTCTGTGCCAGAGAGGATTCACTCGCGCGAGTTTTATATATGTACCGGCGAGTAGTCCTTTCTATTCCTACCCGGGAGCGATTTTGAGATAGTTGATAGCCATACCTACGAGCAGAAACTTAGTATTTTTGAACATTTATTTATATTGTTTTTGCGGGACCATAGGGTCCATTTCTCTCTCTGCCGGCGGTGCAGATTAACTTGTACCTACCTTGAATCCACTCGGGTTTCCGAGTGGCTCGTCATACGACCCTTCAAGTTGCGCAGACGAGTACTAAGTTTGAAAAAAAAAAAAAATGGAAAAGGGGCGGACGGTGATATGGGTAAAGGGACACAGTGGGGTGCGAGGTAATGAGAAGGCGGACGTGAAAGCGAACGAGACAGCATACCGGTAGGCCGGCAAGAGGATGCTAAGACCTCATATTTGACATCCGACAGACTTTCCCATGGGACGACTCGCTGTCACGGCCCTAACCCATAGGCTCGACCAGGGGCATAGGAGGGCTGGGTGCATGCAGGACGAACAACAGGAATGCCTAGGAGTGCACAAGGTAGGGCAACGGAGGAATAACCCTCGGGTGGCAACAGGTGGCGATGGTACAAATTGGGTGGCGACAAGTGGACATTGGGAAGGATATATAAGGCAGACTATTTCCCGTACTATTCTTCTGGTGTCTCTGTCTCTCTCTGCTTTATGCAATGTCCTGCTTCTTAGCCGCGCTCAATACTATTCACCCCTCCTTGAACTCCTCGTCCCTGTCATAGCTCTTGGTCATGGCAGCGCTCCCTGGAGCCCGTCCGTAGCTACTGTCACAGCCTCGCCGTTACACTACGTTGCGTCCACAGGTCTCCACCCGGCCCCGGGCAGTGTTCTCACCGGCCAGGCCAGGCCAGGCGAAGCTAAGGCCGGGGCCGGCCTGGGCCACGGTAAGGCAGGCTGGGCCTGGCCTTCTTATTCAGGGCGGCCTGAAGGAAGGCCTGGTCCGGTCCAGGCGGCCTGAATAGCCTGAATAGCCTGTTCCGCACGAGGGTCTAGAAAAGATCGAGAGCTCAATTTAAGAACCAATAACTAGCTACCTAAACTACGAATCGGTATCTTTATCACGAATACCTTTTGCCTCTAGTTGATCTAACATGGCTTGTACCTGCTCTGCATCCTTAAACGCAATAATTCCACCATCAATACGCCATGACTTCATACACGCAACTGCCTCAACAATATCCTCCTTCAACCTATTCCGCCGGTCTGTCACCATCGATCCTGTACTGCTAAACACACGCTCTACCTCTGAACTCATAGCCGGAATTGCTAGAATGTCAAGCGCCATTCTGGATAGTCGTGGGTAGTCCTTTTGGTGTTGAATCCACCAGAGTCGTGGGTTCTCAATATCAATGATAGTGGAGGAGATGAAGTCATCGAGTTCATCTTTTTGTCGAATTCTAGGTGCTCGCTTAGATCTCCAGAAGTGCAAAGTGGATTCGGTGCTCTGCGTACTTGGACCGATTGTCCCAGTTGATTCCGCTAATGATTTACTTTCTCCAGTGTCTTTATATCTATAGTAGTATAATTAGTACAATAAGATTTAAAGGGTAAGGCACATACCTACGTAGTCTCCCATAACAACTGTACTTGAGCCTCCGCTGGGCCATTTTCCGTCATGCGATATCCTTGAAATTTTTTTTTTTTTTTTTTTTGAACTCAGTACTCGTATGCACAACCTTAAGGGTCGTATGACGAGCCACCCGGAAACCCAGGTGGATTCAAAGTACGTACAAGTTAATCTGCACGACCGGCAGAGAGAGAGAAATGGACCCTAGGGTCCCGCATATAAAACAAAGTATAACTGCTCGCAGGTGTGGCTATCCTTACTCCTAACGCCCTCTCGCAGGTATGAAACCAATACACAAAAGCTCCACACTCTCAGCAGCCCTTTCGCTTCTCCCCTGATGGTCTGTCCAGTCATATTCCGAAATCCTAAAGCGCCTTCTACCCATACGTAAGGATCCGCAGCTAATGTCTATGCTATGGGCTAAGTAGATGACCAGCGATGAAGCCAGTTTCCCGACCCTTCTTTGCTCGCCCAGTAGCCAGCGTATTCCTAAGATTTGAGTGTCATTGTCTTCCTCGATCCAGTGGCGCATGCGGCCAGGCTTATACTTCCATGGGGCCGCATGTAGAACTACGGCTCGTGTCTGCCTAAGGGGTGTCTCAGTGCTGAGAGGTGCTTGGATTTGTGCTTGCTGGGGTGGTGGTTGTTTCCTACGGAGAGCTCCCGGAGGAAACGAATGTACCGGCGGTGTAACTTTCAGAGGGTTGGGGGGCATTGTAGGCTTGTTCGGAAAATTCGGAGGTGGTGCCGCTGCTGCCAGCTCTTTGCCTTTGCCCCCTTCCCTAGGCTTAACTGGTTTCCTAGCCACTGCTGCATAGGTGGATGCTGGGGGGGCTTTATGTTGGGAGATACGCTATTGGTCTTAGTTGGATGCGCGGTCGGAGTTGTGGTCTGGGTACAAGAGTCTAAAACTGGATGGGATTGTGTTTGGGTGCTTGTATTCATGGTTCACCTGTAGTATACAGGAGCCACATAAGCTAAGAATAGGGGATTTTATTAAATCCCCTATTCTTAGCTTATCTGTATACTAGAGGATTCCCCTACTACAAATTTTTTAGCTAAGTTTAATATTATCAATAGTTACTTTTGAAGACAGTACTATATACAGTTAACAAATATAGAAAAGAACAATAGGTTTATAATTTACTTATTTGATATATATATTTATATTAGTTATATAGCTGAGGTAATGGAGAGGGTATAGGGAAATGACTAAAGGGTATAATAGAGGCAGGGATATGTTGTAGGGTATTATTGCAAAGGAAGCTATTATAGAGGAGGCTATTATAGAAAAGTTACTATAGAAAAAAAGAGAAGCTATAAAAATAGCTTAGATACAGAGGGAAAATAAAATATTAGATAAAGAAAGAAGAAGAAAAAAGAGGAAAGAAAAGGAAAAAGTAAGCTCTTTAATAGTGTACGCCACAGGTCAGGCTCAACCCTACCCGACTTATTAATAACCAACTCATTGAGCAAGTTGGCTTGTCCTCTACCTGACCTATCACGGGTTATTTAACCTTTCACTCTCACCCTCCCCATTCCATCTCAGAACAGGTAATCACTAAGGCCTCGAAATCCTGCTAAGCTTCCGATTCCTCACCAAGTATCCGACATCTTGGTTCACCAATACTTATCATATTTTCTCCCCTATACCATAACCTATAGAGGGATCATACAACCCGACTAAAGATATCTAGACTAATACTACGTATCTATCTTTTCAACCTTTTAGGATAGACTTTATCATAGGAGATCTATTATAGGAGATCTATCATGGGAGATCTGTTATGGGATCGGCTTTCAAGTAAAATATATTCATATTCTACTTTTACTATATATCTTAAACCTTACTATCCCAACCCTATCCTAATAAACCCCAACCTATCCTATCCCATTCTACCCTATAATAACATACCAACTCATGCCCATTATAACCAATCCTACAAGTTTCACACTATATCCAAGAACCTATTCAGGTCTTGTTCTTCTTTTCTCATTAGAGCTGACATTCCCGACTCAGTACGTCCTTATATCTATAAGGCCTCCTACCAGTCTAAGCATACTACAGGGATCTATTATACTATTATATGGTGATAATGCATTCTAGGGTTTGGAAGTCCTTTACCTTTACCATAGACCACCTACTATATATAGCAAGATAATTTGTACCTATAAAACTATTAATTCATGCTTTGCTGATATTAGATTATATACTATAATATACTAGAGAGATATTTCATTATGTAGTTTTCTGTCTTAGTTTAAAGTACATAAATTGCATCTAGGGATATCTGCATTACTGGTTCAACTTCAGGGACATCTTGTATATTTTCTGCACTGATATTGTTCACCATCTTATGGTATACTCGACTAAACAGTAGGTAAGGGATTAGAAATCCTGTCTCTATCTAGTATTTTTTCACCTAGCTACAGAAATTTCCTATGTGGTATATTAGACAAGAATATATATTATCAAGGTTGAACTTATGGTTAGCTTACCCTTGCTAGGCTTTGGGCCGCCTAACACCAGTTGCTTATTATATATAGCCTCCGGCGCCTGGTTCCCAAACTTTACGCACTTACAACACAAGAACCACGAACTTAATTATGCCTGATATTTTTAATTCTTATTCTTTACTATCGAATTAATCACCTACCAACTTGTGCGATATTAATTCATTACGATCTCATTGTATTGTTGGGATTCAAAATCGGTCACTTTTTTGGTGGGTGCTACGCTAACCGTTTTGAATTATTGATTACATGTAATAATTTATTGATTACATGCAATACTTTATTGATTATATGCAGCAATATAGTATAGCGGCTATTGTATTTACTGATGACAATACTAAAATGCTTAGTTATCACTTACATGCATGACTCTTTTATAATTATACTGCACATATTAGATAATTCAGGTAGCTTCAACTTAACAATATCTAGTGGTCAATATAATCCCTAATTCAGTGATATCCACTGGTTATGACTGAATTAGCTGACATAGCGACCGCGAGATATGAGTGAATTAGCTGACAGTGACTGTGGGATTTGACTGAATTAGCCGACATAGCGACCACAGGATTTTACTGAATTAGCTGGTATAGCGACCGCAGGAATTGACTGAATTAGCTGGTATAGCAACTACGGGAATTGACTGAATTAGCTGATATAGTGAGTGCGGGATTTGAATGATTTAGCTAATATAGCAACCGCGGGAATTGACTGAATTAGCCGATATAGCAACCGCAGGAATTGACTGAATTAGCTGACATAGCGACCATGGGAATTGACTGAATTAGCTGATATAGCAACTATAGGATTTAACTGAATTAGTTGATATAGTGACTGCGGGAATTGACTAACCATTATTCTTAGCCCAAGGACGCACCGCCCTCGGGTGATCGTATACAAATTTTACGTGATGGTGATTTCTGCTATCTAACCACATCACCAGCTGACCCCTGTGTCCTTGCATACATTTTGAATTTCGGTGATTTGTGCCCTCGGCCCACACCAATATTAGTGCATCACTAACTGCTAGTCTATCACCGCCACTTACCTATTCCCATCGCTAGCGCATCACTGATGCTAGCATCACCAATGCTAGTATTACCGATACTAGCATTACTAACACTGCTATTACCAATACTAGTATTATCAATACTAGGATGCATCACCGACATTAGAATCAATAACGCTAGTATGACCGACAGTAGAATCACCAATGCTAGAATCACCAACACTAGCATCATCGACACTAGCGTCACCGACGCTACCATCACCTATACTAGTATGCATCACCAACTCTACTATTACCGATGCTAGCATTACCAACACTAACATCACCGATACTAGCATCACCAACCACACTGCTCATGCATACTACTGACACTTGCCTATATAGTGTTTTCAATTTCCGGTTCCCAAACTTTGCGAGCTCCATATTCAGTGATATCCCGCTATGTTAGCTAATTCAGTTATATCCAGCGGTCACTATATCAGCTACTTCAGTCATATCTAGCGCTCACTACGTCAGCCAGTTCCGGCAGCTCCATATTCAGCAATATCTAGCGGTCGCTATGTTAGCTCATTCATGCAGTTCCATATTCACTCATATCTACCAGTCACTATACCAGCCAATGCGGATACCTTCGAATTCAGTGATACTCAGTGGTTGCTATGTTAGCTGGTTTTCGTAGTTCTATATTCACTTATATCCAGTGGTTGCTATGTTAGCTAGTTCATAGAGTTGCATATTCAGTAGTATCTAGCAGGCACTATGTCAGCTAGTTCAGGCAGCTCCATATTTAGTGATATCCTACGGTCGCTATGTCAGCTAGTTCAAGTAGCTCTATATCCAGTGATATCCTGTGGTCGCTGTATCAGCTAATTCAGGCAGCTCTATATTCAGTAATATCCTGCGGTCGCTATCTCCGCTAGTTCAGGCAGCTCCATATTCAGTAATATCCTATGGTCACTATCTCCGCTAGTTTAGGCAGCTCCATATTCAGTGATATCCCGCAGTCGCTATGTTAGCTAGTTCAGGCAGCTCTATATTCCGTAATATCTAGCGGTCGCTATGTTAGCTAGTTCATGCAGTTGCATATTCAGTAATATCTAGCGGTCGCTATGGCAGCTACTTCAGGTAGCTTCATATTTACTGATATCCTATGGTCGCTATGTCAGCTAATATAGACACCTCAGAATTTAGTGATGAGTCCAGCGGTCGCTATGTTAGCTTGTTCATATAGTTCTATATTCACTCATATCCACCAGTCACTATACCAGCCAATGCGGACACCTTCGAATTCAGTGATACCCAGCAGTTGCTATGTTAGCTGCTTCTTGCAGCTCCATATTCACTTATATCCAACAGTCACTATGTTAGCTCATTTAGGCAGCCCCATATTCAGTGATATCCCACGGTTGCTATGTCAGCTAATTCAGGCAGTTGCATATTCATTGATATCCCGCGGTCGCTATGTCAGCTAATTCAGGTAGCTCCATATTCAATGATATCCCGTAGTCGCTATGTCAGTTACTTCACTCACATCCAGCGGTCACTGTGTCAACTAATTCAGGCAGCTCCATATTCACTGATATCTAGTGGTTGCTATGTCAGCTACTTCAGTCATATCCAATGATCGCTATGTCAGCTCGTTCAGGCAGCTCCATATTCAGTGATATCTAGCGGTCGCTATGTTAGCTCCTTCAGTCACATTCAGCGGTCACTATGTCAGCTAATTCAGGCAGCTCCATATTCACTGATATCCTGTGGTCGCTATGTCAGGTAATTCAGGTAGCTCCATATTTACTAATATCCAGCGGTCGCTATGTCAGCTACTTCAGTCATATCCAGTGATCGCTATGTCAGCTCGTTTAGGCAGCTCTATATTCAGTGATATCCAGCAGTTGCTATGTTAGCTCATTCAGGTAGCTCTATATTCAGTGATATCCCGTGGTCGCTATGTCAGCTAATTCAGGCAGTTGCATATTCAGTAATATTCCACAGTCGCTATGTCAGCTAATTTAGGCAGCTCCATATTCAGTGATATCCCGCGGTCACTATTTCAGCTATTTCACTCACATCCAGTGGTCACTATATCAGCTAATTCAGGCAGCTCCATATTCAGTGATATCCCGCAGTCGCTATGTCAGCTAATTCAGGCAGCTCCACATTCACTGATATCCCGCCGTCACTATATTGCTATGTCAGCTAGTTTAGGCAGCTTCATATTCAGTGATATCCTGCGGTTGCTATATCAGCTAGTTCAAGCAGCTCCATATTCAGTGATATCCTGCGGTTGCTATGTTAGCTAGTTCAGGCAGCTCTATATTCCGTAATATCTAGCAGTCACTATGTTAGCTAGTTTAGGACACTCCTTATTTAGTAATATCTAACGGTTCTTATGTCAGCTAGTTTATGCAGCTCCATATTCACTTATATCCAGCGATAGTGATATCCCCTAGTTCATATCCAGGAGTCGCTATGTCAACTAGTTCAGGCAACTCTATATTCATTGATATCTAGCAGTCGCCGTGTCAGTTACTACAGTGACATCCCATAGTCGCTATATTAACTAATTCACTTAGCTCCAGCTTCACTTATGTCAGCTCCTGATTTCCTGACCTAGGTCAAGAAATACTACCTTCCAGTTATCCCATACAAATGGCTAATTCCATCAGTTATCCTATGCTAAAAATGGCGGAATAAAACTCTGCATAGTTAAATTAAATTCGATGATCTATCTGTATTCAGTATACACCAACCGTTAAGCTAATATAGCTCTAACTCTAGTAATCTCCACCTATAGATATGTTAGCTAATTTATTCACGACGTGAGCTTCTTTGAATATCTAGTAGTCGATATCTTAGCTAATTCAGGCATCTTCAACTTCAGTGATATCTAGTCGTTACTATATTAGCTAATTCAGGCAGGTCCAGCTTCAGCGATATCCGGCGGTCGATATGGCAGCTAATTCAGTTATATCTACTAGTCACTATGTCATCTAATTTGGGCAACTCCAGCTACAGTGATACCCAGCGGCTAATCTGGCAGGTAATTCAGTAATATCCAGCCGTCGGTATATTAGCTAATTCACTCTACTCCAGGTTCAACGATATCTAGCGGCCGATGGGGTAGCTAATTCAGGTAGATCTAGCTTCAGCTATATCTGGCGGTCGATGTAGCAGCTAATTCAGTTATATCTACTAGTCGTTATGTCACCTAATTCGAACAACTCCAGCTACAGTGATACTCAGCAGCTGATCTGGCACGTAATTCAGTGATATCCAGCCATCGCTACATTAGCTAATTGACTCTACTCAAGGTTCGACGATATCTAGCAGCCGATGGGGCAGCTAATTCAGTCACATCCAGTGGTCACTATATCAGCTTCTTCAGTCATATCCAGTGATCGCTATGTCAGCTAGTTCAGGTAGCTCCGTATTCAGTGATATCCTGTGGTCGCTATATCAGCTATTTCAATCATATCCAGCGATCACTATGTCAGCTCATTCAGGCAGCTCCATATTCAGTAATATTCCGTAGTCGCTATGCCAGCTAATTCAAGCAGCTCCATATTCACTGATATCCACCGGTCACTATGTTAGCTAGTTCACACAGTTGCATATTCAGTAATATCTAGTGGTCACTATGGCAGCTAGTTCAGTTAGCTTTATATTTACTGATATCCCGTGGTCGCTATGTCAGCTAATATAGACACCTCAAAATTTAGTGATGAGTCCAGTGGTCGCTATATCAGCTACTTCAGTCATATCCAGTGGTCGCTATGTCAGCTAATTCAGGCAGCTCCATATTCAGTGATATCCAACAGTCACTATGTTAGCTAGTTCACGCAGTTACATATTCAGTGATATCCCGCGGTTGCTATGTCAGCTAGTTCAGGTAGCTCCATATTCAGTAATATCCCGCGGTCGCTATGTCAGCTAATTTAGTCATATCTAATGGTCACTATATCAGCTAATTCTGGCAGGTCCATATTCCGTGATATCCCGTGGTCGCTATGTCAGCTAATTCAGTCATACCTAGTGGTCACTATGTCAGCTTCTTTAGTTATATTCAGTGATCGCTATGGCAGCTAGTTTAGGCAGCTTTGTATTCAGTGATATCCTACGGTCGCTATGTCAGCTACTTCAGTCATATCCTGCGGTCGCTATATTAGCTAGTTCACGCAGTTACATATTCAGTGATATCCCGCGGTCGCTATATCAGCTAGTTCAGGTAGCTCCATATTCAGTGATATCCTGCGGTTACTATATCACCTAATTCAGTGATATCCCGCGGTTGCTATGTCAGCTAATTCAGTCATATCCAGTTGTCCCTATATCACCTAGTTCAGGAAGTTCCATATTCAGTGATATCCCGCGGTCACTATGTTAGCTAGTTCAGTCACATCCAGCGGTCTCCAACTACAGTGATACCTTGCGGCTAATATGGTAGGTATTTCACTAGTATCTAGTAGTCGCTATGTTAGCTAATTCACTTTACTCCAGGTTCGACGACATCCAGCGGCCGATATGGCAGCTAATTTAGGCATATGCAGTGGTCACTATGTTCACTAATTTAGGATGCTCCAGCTTCAGCAATATCCGGCCGTTGACCTATCAGGTAATTCAGTAATATCTAACAGTGATTTGTCACCTTATTCACGCAGCTCTATAGTCCATGATATCTAGTAGTCACTATATTAGCTAATGTAGACACTCCCGAATCCAGCGGTTGATATGTCAGCTAATTCAAGTAGCTCTATATTTAGGAATATCTAGCGGTCACTATATTAACTAATTTATACAGTTTCATATTCCATGATATCCAGCGGTCGATATATCTCACACCGAGCAGTAGAAGGGCAGGCCAGGGGGTAACTTACAAGTCACCTATAGGCCGTACCGTAGGGAGCCAGCAGGTAGCTACCATAGTGGGTACCTAGCCCGCGGTCAAAGCAAGACAGAAGGACATACGTTCAGAACCCTGATTTAGAGCCAACAGGTACCTTTGGCACAGGCATGCCCTACCCGCCTACACCTAGCTGTGCAGCACCCGGGCCCGACAGAACTACTGGCTTGACTTCATTCGCAAGGTCGACTCCTTAGCTTGCTCCAACTGCGATTACCCCTTATAGGATGGCTACTATATTACCTTCCAGTACCCCCACTACCATCACCAATGTCAGGTTTTCATCGGAGTTGCCAGGATATGAGAGGATTTGGACACAGTATTCGGGAAGAAAGACGAGAGGATAGAAGAGGAGTGGGACACGGTAGAGGCATACTTCGCCTACTGTTACTGCCCCCTTACTGGAGGTTAAGGTGCAGGTAGGGAGGCTTTCAGAGGGAGGCGAGGCTCGCTACTTACTTGTCAGATATTGCACATATTATGTTTCTCTTTTTTTTACGTCCTCTTGCTATTTGTATAGAATTTGTATTGGACGTCAGATTAACTTAACTATCTCTTGAATACACTCGGGTTTCCGTCACCAGTCAATATGTCTGCTTGGTCAGGCAGCTCTAACTTTAGTGCTCTTTAGTAGTCAATATGGTTGCTAATTCATACCCCTCCATATTCCCCGCATATCTCGCAGTCAATATCTTAGTTAGTTCATATAGCTACATATTAAGTCATATCTTATAATTACTATAGTAGATAGTATATAGACCTCAATTTTCCGTAATACCCAGTGCTTACTATCACTATCAATTTAGTCATATTCAGTGGTTACTATTTGACTTAGTTCAGGCCGCTCTATATCTAGTAAAATCTAATGGTCACTACATGAACTAGTTAACGCAGTAATCAAATAGTCAGTAGATTAAGTAGTTAATAGAATTATATGATTAGTGATATCTAAAGATGGCTATATTGGCTCATATAGGGAGCTCTTTATTTGGTAATTTCCAGCTATCAATATAGTGGCTTATTCAGATAGGGTTAAATTTAAAAATATAAAATTAGCAATATATTATCTAATTTGGTAATATCTAACTATTATTCTCAGCCCGAGGACGCACCGCCTTCAGGTAAACGCATACAAATTTTATATGACAGTGATTTCTGCTATCCGACTGCATTACTGCCTGACCCCTGTGTCCTTGCATACATTTTAAATTCCAGTGATTTGCGCCCTCGGCCCACACTAATATTAGCGCATCACTGACTGCTAGTCTATCACCGCCACTTACCTATTCCCATCACTAGCGTATCACCGATACTAGCATCACTAATACTAGCATTACTAACACTAGTATCACTAACACTGCTATCACTAATGCTAGTATCACCAATACCAGGATGCATCACTAATACTAGAATCACCAATGCTAGCATCACTGACAGTAGAATCACCAACGCTAGAATCACTAATGCTAGCATTACCGACACTAGTATCACCGACGCTACCATCACCAATGCTAGCATGCATTACTAACCCTACCATCACTGACGCTAGCATTACTAATACTAACATCACCGACACTAGCATCACCGACCACACTACTCATGTATACCACCGACACCTGCCTATATGGTACTTTCAGTTCCCGGTTCCCAAAACTTTGTGAGGTCCATATTTAGTGATATCCCGCTATGTCAGCTAATTCAGTTATATCCAGTGGTCACTATGTTAGCTACTTCAGTCATATCCAGTACTCGCTATATCAGCCAGTTCCAACAGCTCCATATTCAGCAACATCCAGTGGTCGCTATGTTAGCTCGTTCACACAGTTTCATATTCACTCATGTCCACCAGTCGCTATATCAGTCAATTCGAATTCAGTGATACCCAGCAGTTGCTATGTTAGCTGGTTCTTGCAGCTCCATATTTAGTTATATCCAGTGGTCGCTATGTTAGCTAGTTCACGGAGTTGTATATTTAGTGGTATCCAGCGGTCACTATGTCAGCTAGTTCAGGTAGGTCCATATTCAGTGATATCCCGCGGTCGCTATGTCAGCTAGTTCAGGCAGCTCCATATTCAGTGATATCCCGCGGTCGCTATGTTAGCTAATTCAGGCAGTTACATATTCAGTAATATCCCGCGTTTGCTATGTCAGCTAGTTCATACAGCTCCATATTCAGTGATATCCAGTGGTCGCTATATTAGCTCGTTCAGCCACCTTTATATTCAGTGATATCCCGCGGTCGCTATGTCAGCTAATTCAGGTAGTTGCATATTCAGTGATATCCCGCGGTCGCTATGTTAGCTAATTCAGGCAGCTCCATATTCAGTGATATCCCGCGGTCGCTATGTCAGCTAATTCAGGCAATTGCATATTCAGTAATATCCCGCGGTCGCTATGTCAGCTAATTCAGGCAACTCTATATTCAGTGATATCCCGCGGTCGCTATGTCAGCTAATTCAGGCAACTCTATATTCAGTGATATCCAGCGGTCGCTATGTTAGCTACTTTATGCAGTTGTATATTCAGTGATATCCTGCGGTCGCTATGTCAGCTAGTTCAGGCAGCTCCATATTCACTGATATCCAGTAGTCGCTATGTTAGCTACTTCAGTCATATCTAGCGATCACTATGTCAGCTCATTCAGGCAGCTCCATATTCAGTGATATCTAGTGGTCGCTATGTCAGCTAATTTAGGCAGCTCTATATTCAGTGATATTCTGCGGTCGCTATGTCAGTTACTTCACTCATATCCAGCGGTCACTATATCAGCTAATTCAGGCAGCTCCATATTCACTGATATCTAGTGGTCGCTATGTCAGCTAATTTAGGTAGCTCTATATTCAGCAATATCCAGCGGTCGCTATGTCAGCTAATTTAAGCAGCTCTATATTTAGTAATATCCCGCGGTCGCTATGTTAGCTCATTCAGGCAGCTCCATATTCAGTAATATCTCGCGGTCGCTATGTCAGCTAATTCAGGCAGTTGCATATTCAGTGATTTTCCATGGTCACTATGTCAGCTAGTTCAGGCAGCTCCATATTCAGTAATATCCAGCAGTCACTATGTTAGCTCATTCAGGCAGCTCCATATTCAGTGATATCCCACGGTCGCTATGTTAGCTAATTCAGGCAGCTCCGTATTCAGTAATATCCAACGGTCGCTAAGTCAGCTACTTCAGTCATATCCAGCAATCACTATGTCAGCTCGTTCAGGCAGCTCCATATTCAGCGATATCCAGCGGTCGCTATATTAGCTCGTTCAGGCAGCTCCATATTCAGTGATATCCCGCGGTCACTATGTCAGTTACTTTACTCACATGTAGTGGTCACTATGTCAGCTAATTCAGGCAGCTCCATATTCACTGATATGCAGCAGTCACTATGTCAGCTATTTCAGTCATATCCAACGATCACTATGTCAGCTCATTCAGGCAGCTCCATATTCAGTGATATCCAGTGGTCGCTATATTAGCTCCTTCAGTCACATTCAGCAGTCCCTATGTCAGTTAATTCAGGCAGCTCCATATGCACTGATATCCAGCGGTCGCTATGTTAGCTACTTCAGTCATATCCAGTGATCGCTATGTTAGCTCGTTCAGGCAGCTCCATATTCCGTGATATCCAGCGGTCATTATATTAGCTCCTTCAGTCATATTCAGTGGTCACTATATCAGCTAATTCAGGCAGCTCTATATTCACTAATATCCTACGGTCGCTATGTCAGGTAATTCAGGTAGCTCCATATTCACTGATATCCAGCGGTCACTATGTTAGCTACTTCAGTCATATCCAGTGATCGCTATGTCAGCTTATTCAGGCAGCTCCATATTCAGTAATATCCAGTAGTCACTATGTTAGCTCATTCAGGCAGCTCCATATAGCGTGATATCCCGTGGTCGCTATGTCAGCTAATTCAGGCAGTTACATATTTAGTAATATCCCGCGGTCACTATATCAGCTAATTCAGGCAGCTCCATATTCAGCAATATTCAGCGGTCGCTATGTCAGTTACTTCACTCACATTCAGTGGTTACTATGTCAGCTAATTCAGGCAACTCCATATTCAGTGATATCCCGCGGTCGCTATTTCAGCTAATTCAGGCAGCTCTATGTTTACTGATATTCCGCGGTCCCTATGTCAGCTAATTCAGGAAGCTCCATATTCAGTGATATCCTGCGGTCACTATGTCAGCTAATTTAGGCAGCTCCATATTTAGTGATATCCAGCGGTCACTATGTTAGCTACTTTACGCAGTTGCATATTCAGTGATATCCTATGGTCGCTATGTCAGCTAGTTTAGGCAGCTCCATATTCAGTGATATCCCGTGGTCATTATTTCAGTTATTTTACTCACATCCAGCGGTCACTATGTCAGCGAATTCAGGCAGTTCCATATTCAATGATATCCCACGGTCGCTGTGTCAGCTAATTCAGGCAGCTCCACATTCACTGATATCCTGCCATTGCTATGTCGCTATGTCAGCTAGTTCAGGCAGCTCCAGATTCAGTGATATCCTGCGGTTACTATGTCAGCTAGTTCAGGTAGCTCCATATTCAGTGATATCCTGCGGTCGCTATGTCAGCTAGTTCAGGCAGCTCCATATTCAGTGATATCCCGCAGTCGCTATGTCAGCTAATTCACGCAGCTCCATATTCAGTGATATCCCGCGGTCGCTATGTCAGCTAGTCCAGGCAGCTCCATATTCAGTGATATCCCGCGGTCGCTATGTCAGCTAGTTCAGGCAGCTCCATATTCAGTGATATCCCGCAGTCGCTATGTCAGCTAGTCCAGGCAGCTCCATATTCAGTGATATCCTGCGGTCGCTGTGTCAGCTAATTCAGGCAGCTCCATATTCAGTGATATCCCGCGGTCGCTATCTCCGCTAGTTCAGGCAGCTCTATATTCAGTAATATCCCGCGGTCGCTATGTCAGCTAGTTCAGGCAGCTCCATATTCCGTAATATCTAGCGGTCGCTATGTTAGCTGGTTTAGGACACTCCTTATTCAGTAATATCTAACGGTTCTTATGTCAGCTGGTTTACGCGGCTCCATATTCACTTATATCTAGCGGTAGCGATATCCCCTAGTTCATATCCTGGAGTCGCTATGTCAGCTAGTTCAGGCAGCTCTATATTCATTGATATCCAGCAGTCGCCGTGTCAGTTACTACAGTGACATCCCATGGTCGCTATATTAACTAATTCACTTAGCTCCAGCTTCACTGATATCGGCTCCTGATTTCCTGACCCGGGTCAGGAAATACTACCTTCTAGTTATTCCATATAAATGGCTAATTCCGTCAGTTATCCTACGCTAAAAATGGCAGAATAAAACTCTGCATGGTTAAATTAAATTCGACGATCTATCTGTATTCAGTATACGCCAACCGTTAAGCTAATATAGCTCTAACTCCAGCGATCTCCACCTATAGACATGTTAGCTAATTCAGTCACGACGTGTGCTTCTTTGAACATCTAGCAGTCGATATGTTAGCTAATTCAGGCATCTTCAACTTCAGTGATATCCAGTCATCGCTATGTCACCTAATTCAGGCAGGTCCAGCTTCAGCGATATCCGGCGGTCGATGTAGCAGCTAATTCAGTTATATCTACCGGTCGCTATGTCACCTAATTCGGGCAACTCCAGCTACAGTGATACCCAGCGGCTGATCTGGCAGGTAATTCAGTGATATCCAGCCGTCGCTATGTTAGCTAATTCACTCTACTCCAGGTTCAACGATATCCAGCGGCCAATGGGGCAGCTAATTCAGGCAGATCCAGCTTTAGCCATATCCGGCAATCGATGTGGCAGCTAATTCAGTTATATCTACTGGTCGCTATGTCACCTAATTCGGGCAACTCCAGCTACAGTGATACCCAGCGGCTGATCTGGCAGGTAATTCAGTGATATCCAGCCGTCGCTATGTTAGCTAATTCACTCTACTCCAGGTTCAACGATATCCAGCGGCCGATAGGGCAGCTAATTCAGGTAGATCCAGCTTCAGCGATATCCGGCGGTCGATGTGGCAGCTAATTTAGTTATATCTACTGGTCGCTATGTCACCTAATTCGGGCAACTCCAGCTACAGTGATACCCGGCGGCTGATCTGGCAGGTAATTCAGTGATATCCAGCCATCGCTATGTTAGCTAATTCATTCTACTCCAGGTTCGACGATATCCAGCGGCCGATGGGGCAGCTAATTCAGTCACATTCAGTGGTCACTATGTCAGCTTCTTCAGTCATATCTAGCGATCGCTATGTCAGCTAGTTCAGGCAGTTCCGTATTCAGTGATATCCTGCGGTCGCTATATCAGCTACTTCAGTCATATCTAGCGATCGCTATGTCAGCTCGTTCAGACTGCTCCATATTCAGTGATATCCCGTGGTCGCTATGTCAGCTAATTCAGGCAGCTCCATATTCACTAATATCCACCGGTCACAATGTTAGCTAGTTCACGCAATTGCATATTCAGTGATATCCAGCGGTCGCTATGGCAGCTAGTTCAGGCAGCTTCATATTTACTGATATCTCGCGGTCGCTATGTCAGCTAATACAGACACCTTAGAATTTAGTGATGAGTCCAGTGGTCGCTATATCAGCTATTTCAGTCACATCCAGTGGTCACTATGTCAGCTAATTCAGGCAGCTCCATATTTAATGATATCCAGCGGTCGCTATGTTAGCTAGTTCACGCAGTTACATATTCAGTGATATCCTACGGTCGCTATATCAGCTAGTTCATGTAGCTCCATATTCAGTGATATCCCGCGGTCGCTATGTCAGCTAATTCAGTCATATCCAGTGGTCGCTATGTCAGCTAATTCCGGCAGCTCTATATTCAGTGATATCCCGCGGTCGCTATGTCAGCTAATTCAGTCATATCCAGCGGTCACTATGTCAGCTTCTTCAGTCATATCCAGCGATCGCTATGGCAGCTAGTTCAGTCAGCTCTGTATTCAGTGATATCCTGCGGTCGCTATGTCAGCTACTTCAGTCATATCCAGCGGTCGCTATGTTAGCTAGTTCACACAGTTACATATTCAGTGATATCCCGCAGTCGCTATATCAGCTAGTTCAGGTAGCTCCATATTCAGTGATATCCCGTGGTCGCTATGTTCACTAATCCAGGATGCTCCAGCTTCAGCAATATCCGGTGGTTGACCTATCAGGTAATTCAGTAATATCCAACAGCGCTTTGTCACCTTATTCAGGCAGCTCCATAGTCCGTGATATCTAGCGGTCGCTATGTTAGCTAATACAGACACTCCCGAATCCAGCGGTCGATATGTCAGCTAATTCAGACAGCTCTATATTCAGGAATATCCAGCGGTCGCTATGTTAACTAATTCACGCAGTTTCATATTCCGTGATATCCAGCGGTCGATATGTCTCACACCGGGCAGCAGAGGGGTAGGTCAAGGGGTAACTTACGAGTCACCTGTAGGCCGTACCGTAGGAAGCCAGCAGGTAGCTACTGTAGTGGGTACCAGGCCCGCAGTCAAAGCAAGACGGAAGGACATACGTTCAGAACCTTTATTTAGACCCAACAGGTGCCTTTGGCACAGGCACGCCCTGCCCGCCTACACCTGGCTGTGCAGCACCCGGGCCCGACAGAACTACTGGCTTGACCTCATCCGCAAGGTCGACTCCCCAGCCTGCCCCAACTGCGATCACCCCTCGTAGGATGGCTACTATATTACCTTCCAGTGCCCCCACTACTATTACCAATACCAGGTTTTCATCGGAGTTGCTAGAACATGGGAGGATTTGGACACAGTATTCGGGAAGAAAGACGAGGGAGTGGAGGAGGAGTGGGACACGGTAGAGGCATACTTCGACTACTTTTACTGCCCTCTTGCTGGAGGCTAAGGTGCAAGCAGGGAGGCTTCTGGAGGGAGGCGAGGCTCACCACTTACTTGTCAGATGTTGCACATATTATGTTTCTCTTTTCTTTACGTCCTTTTACTATTTGTACAGAATTTGTATCAGGCGTCAGATTAACTTAACTGTCTCTTGAATACACTCGAGTTTCCATCACCAGTTGATATGTCTACTTGGTTAGGTAGCTCCAACTTAGTCCTCTTTAGTAGTCGATATGGTTGCTAATTCATGCCCCTCTATATTCCCGCATATCTCGCAGTCGATATCTTAGTTAGTTTATATAGCTGCATATCAAGTCATATCCTATGATTACTATAGTAGATAGTATACAGACCTCGATTTTCTGTGATACCCAGTACTTACTATCTCCATCAATTTAGTCATATTCAGTGGTCACTATTTGACTTGGTTCAGCCTGCTCTATATCTAGTAAAATCTAATGGTCACTACGTGAACTAGTTAATGGAGTAATCAAATAGTCAGTAGATTAAGTAGTTAATGGAATTGTATGATCAGAGATATCTAAAGATCACTATATTGGCTCATGTAGGGAGCCCTTTATTTGGCAATTTCCAGCTATTAACATAGTCCCTTTTTCAGGGTCAGGGTTAGGGTTAGGGTTAGGGTAGGGTTAGGGTTAGGGTTAGGGTTAGGGTTAGGGTTAGGGTTATTACCCAATTTGGTAATATCTAGGAATATATAAAAAGTTTAGAAATATCTATTAGTAAATATAATAACTAATTTAAATAGTTTACTATATAAAAATATAATAATTATCATAATAGTAAATTAATAAATTTATATAAATAAAAATAATTAATAATTTTAAATTAAAATAAAATATTATTATTATATAATTTATATAAGAATATAAAATAAAATATATAAGTTATGAACATATTATATAATTTAAATAATAATTAATAAATACTAATAAAAATTATTATTTAATAATATATAAAAAAAGTATATAAATAATTTTATTAATAATTTAAAGGAAAATATAATAAAAATAAAAATTTAAAAAAAAATTATAAATTGTAAAATATTATTATAAATAATATAAAAATAATAAAAATATAAATAAAAATAAAAATAAAAGAAAAGTGTAATAATAATATAAATAAAAATAATTATAAAAGTAAAAATAAAAATTAAAATAAAAATAAAATAAAAATAAAAGTTAAAAAAAATATAAAAATATAAATAAAAAAAAGTAAAATAAAAATAAATAAAAATAAAAAAATAAAAATAAATAAAAATAAATAAAAAATATAAAATATAAATAAAAATAATAAAAATAAAAAAAAAAATAAAAATAAAATAAAAATAAAATAAAATAATAATAATAATAGAAAATATAAAATAAAAATAAAAAATATAAAAATAAAATTAAAATAAAAGTAAAATAAAATAAAATAAAAATAATATAAAAAAGTAAAAGTAAAATAAAAAAAAAATTAAAAAAAATAAATATAAAATAAAAATGAAAGTAAATATAATAAATATAAATAAAGATAAAATAAAAGAGAATAAAAATTAAAAAAAATATAAATAAAAAAAAGTAAAAAATAAAAATAAAAGTAAAAATAAAAATAAAATAAAATAAAAGTAAAAATAAAAATAAAAATAAAAGTAAAAATAATAAAAAATAGAAAGAATAATAAATAAAAATAAAGTAAAAAGAAAATAAAATAAATAAAAATAATAATAAAATAAAAGAAAAATAAAATAAATAAAATAAATAATAAAATAAAGTAAGATAATAAATAAAGTAAATAAAAATAAATAAAAAAAAAATAAAATTAAAAAATATAAAAATAAAAAAAAATAAAAATAAAAATATAAAAAAATAAAAATAATAAATAAAAGTTAAAATAAAAAAAAAGTAAAATAAATAAAATAAAAGTAAAAATAAAAAAAAATAAAATAAAAATAAAAATAAAAATAAAATAAGAGAAAATAATATATAATCAAGATAAAAATAAAATAAAATTGGAATAAAAATAAAGATTATATAGAGCCTCCGGCGTCCAGTTCCCAAACTTTGCGCACTTACAACACAATAACTACAAACGAAATTACGCTCGAGATTTTTAATTCTAATTCTTTCTATCGAATTAATCACCTGCGAACTTGCACGACATTAATTCATTATGATTTGTTGTGTTGTTGGGATTCAAAGTCGGTCACTTTTTTGGTGAGCGCTACATTAATCGTTTTGAATTATTGATTACATGCAATAATTTAATGATTACATGCAGGATTTTATTGCTTCCATGCAGTAGTTTAGTAATTACATACAGTAGTTCTATAATTAGCTACATTAGTTATAATTCCTATGCATAGCCTATGTTACTATATCTTTCCTAATATTTATCCTTAGTAACTAGTGTCTGTACTAAAATTCATTATCAACTGCGACGCAGCTGATAATTCGCAGCATGTATTGTCACCTGTAATGCAGGTGATAGTCTATAATATAATCCATGACAATGTCTGTAACATGGTCCCTATATAAATAAACAAGGTTAAATAAACAAAGTTAATTCGGCCGTGACAGCATACCAATCAAATATTACTCAAGCAATAAAACGATAAAAAACATAGTTAAAACAAAACTACTCTACATATAAAATATAGCTTGTACAAAAAACCTACAAAAAAAACCTCTTCCAAAACAATATATTTTCAAACAAAAAACCATCTACAAACAACCACTTCACCCAAAATAATTATATAAAAAAATATCCATAAACAAAAATATTGCAATAAAAACTACCAAGAAACGGCCCCATCCTAAGCTGCATCAGCAGCCCCATCTATACCAACAGGTGCACCACGTACCGGTTAGCCTGCTCATCTACATCTAGTTCTGGAAAGTTGTTGGCACGAACTCCCCCCATCCCTACATTCGCAAATAGCTCTATCGCCACTTCTAGATCATCCACAGTTAGAATGCTAGTCAATGCGAATGCATTAGGGAGGCCACTCCCCACCCACTACTGCTGCCAGTTTTCTAGCACATGAATAAGCATTTTGATGCTAGTGCTCTGACTACTCTCCTGTTAGATTGCCAAACAGTGGTACAGCTGGGTTTCCTTCTATATTATCGCGATCCCAGCTATCTAATAGATCCTCATGCATGAACTGTAGATTGTACCTCCAAACATGCTTCACACATTTTGGCCTTATAACATAGGCCAAAAAGTATAGTAAAAACTGGTTGTATACATTCTTATTATCATCATCATCAGGATCCACTTGGTCTGCAATGTCAGGAATGGTGCTGGGGCCTCGAGAAAGTCATGTTTCTGCAATGCAGATAGGGACAAGGTTGGGGGCCAAGTTGCCACTCGCTATGGCCCTCCTGACCTGTTGACGCTGGACCTCCCGCTGATGCATGTACTGATCCTGGTATTTGACTCCAGAATAAGTTCTTAACCATTGTTCTATGACCTTCTTAAGGCCGGTTATAAAACTGGCAAGGGTATTATCCCTTACGTGGAAGAAAACCCTCTTGGCTTCTGGTGCCTGGTGGAGGGGAAGGGCCAGGTGAGCCTATTCTCAGTTATAGTGGTGTATTGCTTTCTTGAGTATCCAGTTTTTTTCATCAACCGGAAGTAAGGAACCGGCCGATGTTATAATACTTGTACATGTGGAGGCATACTATGGCAGGATCGTAGTCTCCGGGGTTGACATTACCAAAGTTGCCAATAATTGGCAACCAAAGGTGGGGAATATCGGTATAATTTCCTCATCGAGGCATCTAGAATATAACTCTATTAGTTAATGAAAATGTAATAGGTAGGGAGTTTGAAAAACTAACATTGAGTTCTGAGATGATAAGCTAGAGAAATACGTAAGTCTTATGGGAGTTTTGTAGGTGAAATCCTATATAGTTCCTCGTCAGTATCCTTTGCTTAGCCTGAAGCTGTGGCCCTATACCCGAATTTATATTTCTTAGATATCAGATTGTTGTTATTCGATGTTGTTGTAGCTATTGCTGTAGCTTTGTGTGGTATATTTAATACAGTGACATATACCAGTTATATACTACATTCGGACTCTAATGATATGGCCTAAAATAGTACCTAAACGGGCCTAGTCGAGGTTGGCCATATTGGTACACAAACTTGAAGGCCAAATCATTCTATATACTAGTATCTACTAGCTTGCATATATTCACAATCACAAGATAGCCATATTACTGCCGGCATATTACACAGCCTAGTAACAGTTATAACAAAGTCATATTATGTGTTCCAGAATACAACAACTATCATGTTTAACTACAGTTGAGTATATAAACTAAGAATTAAGCTATTGGTAGTGCCAGGGGATTCATAGTATAAAACAGCACGATACCGTTGCATGCCCATTGTTTGTCCCTTTGTTAGCATATTACCTAAACAAGTAATCTTAGTACGTGCATTTACCATTTGGCAAGACCGTCTTTAGCTTTGGCAAGTTGTTATGTTACGGAAAACAAATGCCAGTATAGAAACTACATGAGCAACAAGAAATTAAACTATTCTCCGCTACAAATACAGCATTGAAAATAATACAAATATGAAAATAATAACTCCCAACACTTAGGTATACCGAGATTTCCCTTTTCCGCTTTGTGCTTTCTCTGGTCGCCTGCATTTCTTATTCAAGTCCAAGATGGTTTGATGGGAATATAAATCAAGAGCATTGCGAACCGCGCCCTCTTGTAAAGGGGAAACATTATGTAAAAGCGCATGGGACCGGAAAAAAATAACTTTACCCTCCGAAACTTGTACCCGCTGCCGAACCTCCTAGAAAAGTAAATCTGCACCCTCCCAACTGCTCCATGGGATTACACAGTTTATGCTGTTCTTCACATCATTCCCGTCCTAGTGGGGTACTCCTGCAAACACCTGGTCACAGTTAACGGCCAACCCATACTAAATCCCCATGACTTTATACAAAGGAACGTCTAGTGTGTTTGATCTAGCGCTGGCTACCACCTTTTGTCCCAAATTCTTTGCTTAGTTGACCAACAGCTTGTCCAACCACGGGTGAGTGGTTATCTGCTCGTAACTCTCAAAATCCATAAGCTTGAGCACCTCCGACAGATACTTGAACAACGATGCCTGCACAGACAACCACTCCTTGGCACCTTCGCCATCCTCTAGTAAGTTTGCACTCATGTATAGGTGATCTGCATACTTAGTCCATAAGCAATAGTTCTATGTCTTATACTCACCGTGACGACCCGACACCTCTGTATATGTAGGCAGTAGGTGTTTTGTCTCCTTAAGTGTAGTCAGGAATGCCGCGGGAATGGGTATTCGGAACACAAGAATTTTTTTGTCCTTGCGACTAGCAAGTATTAGTAGTTGGGGGCTGGAGGGGTGCCTGGTAAAGTCTCTCAAGTCTTTATCGGTAATCGGATGTCACTGTTTGAATTTAGTGAAGATGTCCTTTGAGATGCATTTCGCAATAGTTTTGCTTGGCATCATCTGCAACTCCTTCAAGCTCATCGAGCACTTAACTCGTTTCGCCATCTGTAACTGATGTTGGAATTCTATATATTTTTTTGCTACTGCATCCTTGAACCCATACGGACCTGAGGGTATACTTGCGAAATCACCACGTCCCTAGGCGTTACGTCCTATTTGATAAATCAAAACGCCCTATACGCGTTTAGAACAGTCCGCGAAACCTCCACTCCAAACTCCATCGGCAGACATGAACTCTGTCATTCAATCGCGGTATACTTGCTGTTGTGCATTTGCCATACCAGGCGATGGAGTAGGTGCCATGGGTGCAGCATTGCTTTCATCATTATCACTTGCAAAGGGGACTGATGCAGGTATTGTGTAAATTATTTTCGGATAAAGTGTGATTGGTATGTATTTAGCCCTGAAGAAAACTAAGTCAGTATTAGCGATATTAATTACTAAGTTTCTCTACACCTCCTTTCTGCCACACCCACTAAACTAAAACAACCTCTTCTTGCTTCGCAACGATGTGAGCCAGTAGTGATTATCGCATCGCTATATGCGTTCAAGAACGTTTAAGGGGATATTCTAACCCTGTGGAACTTTTGAGGTGCCAGCGGTCCTTTTGGTCAGTGACTTCTTTTTATCCCATATATGTCACGTTCGGGGGGAATCTCAAATGAGCTCTAAACTGTGATCTCCCATATAGGCCACGCACCTTCTAGAGGATCACAAGTTGGCCAGTATCTTGTGTCTTGAGGAGGGGGAATTCATAGAACAAATAGCAATGGGTAATATCTGGAAGCTACACTGATCTGCTCTTGATTTGATACTGATTTTTTCATTTGCAGCTTTGTTCGCTCTCGCGCGTTAAGGTGAAAAATGTCTTCATAGGTACGGATTGCAAATGTACGTACCCGCCTCCTAAGCTACTACCACAAGCTAATGTTCGTCGCTGCAGGCCATCTACGGGACCTACCACTGCCTTAAGCCTGCAGGGCCATGGAGCAATATACGGCTAGAACGATTGGCTATCATTCCCTGTTGGGTCCTCGCAGGTCCTACCTGGGTCTGGCAGGTGTTGCTAGCATTTGGCACCCAACAGTAAGTAATATACTCGCTTAGTCATCACTCATGCTCATGACCGATACTTTGACCTCTGGTCAACAAAGGTCACATCCCCCATGGCCAAACGTATTCAAGACTTACAGGTCAACATAGGTACAGATTCTGATATATTTAACCATGGATATTTACCTTCCCTCTTGCTAGAATTTTAGCTCTATTCGTCTTAATTCCTTATCGAACAACTCAGAATGCCACACCAAAATGTCCAGTTCTGTAATTCCCGTACTACAGGACGCGACCTGACCCTACCGGCAAACAGTCATGTTCCAGCGACCGATGTCCCTACTGCAGGTAAGTTCCCCCAAAAGGTCAAACCAGATTTCATAAACTAACAGACGTATAGCTATTGATAATTCCCCATCCACCAGTGCTGCCCCCCCTACGACTGGTCTATGCGATGAAGATCTCACACAAATAAGTTTGGTTCCGTAGTCCCATGAGTCAGATATCTGTAAGTGCTCCATTACCTGCATTTTAAATAATAATATATAAACTAACGATAATACTTGCAGCCCTCAACACATGTCCATCTATAGCCGCAGGCCCCGCTGCCACTAGCCTGCTAGAGCAAGACCCCGCCCTGACAATTCAGCTTCAATAGAGGAATGAGCCTACTTCATATGACTTTCCCTATCATGTCGAACTATTTTATTCAAACTGACATTAGTATAGTTACGGATAAATCCCCATCAAGTGGGGTGGTGCCTCTGACTACTGGTCTGCAGGATGAATATCTCGTACAATTAAGTGAGGTTCTATAGTCTATTGAGTCAGATTTCTGTAAGCTACCCCTTTGTATCAAAGAATATTATATAAACTGACAATCCCACACTTAGCGCTTAAAACACATTCCTCCACAGCTATCAACAAATCTCCATCCAGTAGTGTAGCTGCCCCCCCTGCTGCCACCCCCTCTGACTCGCTACAGTCGAATGAAGATACTTCCGACTCAATGATTGTTCCTCCGACCTATGAACCTAATCCAGGTGGGTTCCCCTATTGTGTCAAACTATGCTATGCAAACTAATAGTCATGTGCATAGCCATCGGACTATTTGATACCCCAGCTACTGCCACCTCTACTACCGCCCCTGCTGCCACCCCCTCTGACTCGCTATAGTCGAATGAAGATACTTCTGACTCAATGATTGTTCCTCTGACCTATGAACCTAATCCAGGTGAGTTCCCCTATTGTGTCAAACTATGCTATACAAACTAACAGTCATGTATATAGCCATCGGACTATTTGATACCCCAGCTGCTGCCGCCTCTACTGCCGCCCCTGCTGCCATCCCCTCTGACTCGCTACAGTCGAATGAAGATACCTTCAGCTCAATGATTGTTCCTCCGACCTATAACCCTAATCCAGGTAAGTTCCCCTATTGTGTCAAACTATGCTATACAAATTGACACTCATGTGCATAGCCATCGCACTATTTGATATCCCAGCTGTAGCTCCCGCAACCTCAAGCTCACTAGAGGAGGATTTTCCTTCAACAATTCAAGTGCTATCTACCTATGAGGTAATCAAAGATAGGCAGAGGTATATGAACCTTATTTCCTCTGGCCTGCGACCAAGTCCCATACTAACTATTAAGGTAATATGCAGTTTTCGGAGTACTCCATGTAACTTCCTACATTAATACTTAAGATATTAGGCAAACTGATGATTATGCTAATAGCTATGAATACATCCTTAGTAAGAGCGGTACTTCCTACTACCTCAACTCAGGTAGTGAACGATGTGTCCCTGACTAGTCAGGTACTTGGTCAAGATGAGAGTTCTCCTGTAACTTCCCTTCCTATTAATATGAAAGATATTATAGAAGCTAAACTAGTGCACATATAGCAAGTAGCAATAGTCCATCTACATCAAGAGAAATGTGGCAGAAGATATACAATTTACCAAAAGGGGATACAAGAGTGAAGGTATATATTGACACAGTTTCAGCAATCCATGGCCCTGAACGGATAGATTTTCTAGAACGATTCTCTGAGTATATTATTGCCGTTGATGATAGTACCAATAGTATAGCTACAATTCACAAAAACTATGTGGATTCTCTCTCTCCAACGGATTATATAGCAATGGGGATAACCCTTCTGACACTTTATGAGAAAGTTCGGTATGATGCAATTACAGAGATGCATATGAGAAGTATAGTTTTAGAGAATCAGAAGTGAAACTATCGAAAGAGGGTAGCAGATATATGGGAAGCAGAATGGAAAACTTATTTAGTGGACCTTTTGCCTATGGAATATAGTGAGGGCTTCTTATAGCGGCTTGCTCGCCTGGCTAATGTGAGTCGAAAAGTTCCGCATTGAGACCATATGAAGATTGAGCTTCATCGAATTATTACAATACGCCAGCAAACATGTAAGTCATCCAAGTCTGAGTTTCTCCAGTCCGTTGACATCATTAACTTAATGAAGAATATCAAAGACAAGGAAGAAGTGAAAGATTTGCTTTACCCCTACAGACTTACTTCTTTGCATAATTTGAATGCTTCAAGTTTAAATGGCAATATCTTATCCCTATCTACGTCAATTAATTCATCAAATGATATCGATGGGGTATTATCCATGAATAAGGATATTAATCTTACTGCGGTTGGACAAGGTATATTTTTACTTTAACTTAATGGAATTTAACTTTTAAGTTAGGTACTTATTATATAACTTATATAGATCAAGAGATGGAAGTTGTGGATTCTGGCAATAACTCCCAGACTCACCTTCGTGAAGATAGGAATATTGTCGATAACTCTCAGGCAGACCGACTTCAAGATAGTACATTTGCAGTTGTTATTTCCAAGAAGCAGAATAATCTTTTATCACCTTTATTCTCAAAAGTGAGAAATTTAAAGTGTTAATATCTGGGGAAGCAATAAAGTGACCAAGCTCTGCCTGAAGCCAATCCTAATAGACATTTTTTTATTGTTGATTTAACAATTGACTCTATTCATCTTGTTCTTATTGAGGAGAAGATTGATCAACTTAAAAAGGCAGTAGAGCAATCCTCCGATAAAAGAGTTCAAAAAAATATTGAGTTGGTTTCAGAAGCTGTTAGTATGATAATGGGGAAGATAGGATAAGGATGATTATCCTATTGCAAGAGAGGAAATTCTAGAACTACTTCAGCTAATATGGGATTTGTTTGGAAATTAGGCCCAACTTCAGAAGAACAAAAGCAAATTAATCGAGATTCTGCTAGTAAAGAATGATGATGTTAGTCAGGATGATGATATAGAAGATGAACAGGATGAGGACGATACAAGTAATGAGGATGATAATATGGAAGGTGATGATGAAGATAATGAGGATGAAGACAAGGATGTGGAGGATGTGGAAAATATTCAGGATAGTAATTTAAATCATGATAAAAGGCATGTCTACTATAATCGGGATGAAGTGCGTGTTTCCGATGATGACGATAGTGATGATGAGAGTATAGTTGATTTATTTTATATTGTTTTTCTTCTATATATTGTTTCCTTTTTTTGTTTAGTATATATTTTCTTTATTATTATCATCGGAGTTGGATATTAACTTATACTTTTGTATTTTTCTTTCGTTATTAGTTTTGAACTACAAATTGGTTTGGTTTATATTTGTTCTTTATGTTTAGTTTGTATCTTTTTATTATACTATTTATTTGGATATTATCTGATACTTTTTTGTTTTC